>LNAC01000813.1:199305-276647 GCA_002007465.1 Ailurus styani | reverse complement strand
CCCCCCCCCCCCCCCCCCCGTGAAAAGATAGGTCGGCTTCCCGCTGCTCCAGGGATGCCGCCAGGGTCCTGGCTCCCCCTGCATGGTCCTCGGCGCTCAGACACCCCCCCGCTTGCACCTCACAGCGGCAGGGGGTAGCGGGCAGGAGTGCCGAGAAGGCTCCCTCCACCCCAGCTCTGGGACCCGCGAGGCCACTCGGCCAGCCCAAAGTGCATCCACCACTCCCACCCTCCCACTTCCCTGCTTGGGGCTTGGGACAGAAAGAGGAAGAGATATTTAAAGGGTCTAAAAGCAGGCTTACACTGTTTAGGTCAGCAATTCTCAAGTCCAGCACTGCTAGGCCATGAGGCCCGGCAGGACTTCCGTGGTTCAGATCGGTGAGCAGGTATCAACAATAAACTTCCCTACCTCCTTCCTTACCTCCTGCACCACTGTTTGCTTTTTTCCGGTGTGCTTTATGGTTTTGTCCACAAGTTATTCACTGTTTATTTACATGTTTGTGATCAGTCTTCTCCTCTAGAAAGCAGGCTTTGTAAGGCAGTGGTTTGGGGCATGGTCAGGTGCACGGTAGGTGCCAGACACCTTCCATCTGATGGAGGGGTGCGGGTAGTGGGCTCGGGGCTTCCCTCCTCTATCTCCTTTCTGCTCTTCATTTGGATTTACATTAATTTTGTGCCATGTGAGTCCCCATATAGAATAATCACCCACATCTTCTAAGGTTAGTTGAAGAAAAATAGAAAAATTAAAGCATTGATCTAAGTAATTTGATTTGGCACTGAGTTTCCTCCAAAATTGCCTCAATTCTTTCCTTTGCTTTGATGATGACAATCTGGCTTGAAAGTGCTCATAGATAATATTTTAATTAAAACTAGCTGAAAACAAGCCTACTGTACTATTTAAATAACTGAAGAGGAAAATGTGGAAAAATTGATGATTTAGAAATGAGGCAGGGAGAAATATTAGAAAAGGAAATAGAGGTGTAACTATATTACATATTTAATGTTGCTAAAGATCCAAGAATAACAACTTCTATGAATATTCATTGTACATTTTCATTCTAAAAATTTTTATGAGCCATGATACCAATGCTATGTATTTATTTATTGGATCCCCTTTACTTTTCAGAAAATGTGGTATCTGTTTTACTTGTTTAAGGAAAAAGAAAACTTGCAAGAACAAGGTCAAATATAAATGGTAATGTTTTATAGCCTGTTCAGTTTTGTTGATTTCAAAGATTTTGCAGTAGTTCTATACTACCACTGACCTTTGTATTTACTCTTTATGTCCTATAGAAAGAATAATTAGCTTTTGGGTCATAGAGCATTGAGTCTTGGGCCGTTATGGTCCACTACAGGATATATTTGACACTGGAATAAGTTGAGTCCTTTGAATTTCCGGACCAGGCTTCCAGGCAGGGAAAAATTTAGCAAGTGCATCTTCTTGCTTGTGTGGTTTTAGCTCAAGCTGTTCTATCGAGAGCTTACTAATGGCAAGATGATGACCGAAACAATCATTTCACACATAGAAGGGGTGATTTACCAGGGAATCTTCCTCCTGTTGTTGAAGCAGTTATTTTCATGGTCGTAGACAAGGTCCTAGGAAACGTTTTATGAGTGTCATTGTGAGCGGGGCTGGTGGGCTGTTTTACCAGTTACTGACTCAACTCCAAATTCATCCTTTGTTTCCTGATCTGTGAAAACGGAGACGGCCTCTTTCATAGTATTCCTTTGCCAGCAGGTCCAATGTCAGTAGAAGGTTGTCCTTGCTGGCTCTCGGGGCTCATTTGCCAGGCTCCTGGGGAGCAAACTTCTCTTTCCCGTTCAGCAGTGTGGTTTCTCCAGCCGTAGGTGCGTGGCCAATGCAGCTCTCTCCAGCATTTTGCCGTAGATGATTTTCTGGAGATCTTGGTAGGAAGAGTACCTGGGCAACCAGGGTCTGCAGACAGACACGGTGGACCCACCAGGCTGCTGCTGCTCTCTGCGCCGCCGCCCGCCTTAGCTTCGCGCACCTGCATGCTGCGCTGGCTGCCTGCCCAGGCCCCTGTTGCGCACAGAAGCCTGCTGGGTTCCTGCAGAGGAGGCCTTGCCAGTGCGCTCACCCAGCACCCTGACTCGCTCTGGGTGCCGCCTGTCAGCCTCAGCTGTCCTGCGTCCCGGGCGTTGGCTTCCTGTGGCCCTCCTGACATGGACCCTGTGTGCTTTGGACGTCGCGTCTGTAGCGTCCTCTGACTCTCTCTGCCTGCCCGTTGACCTCAGTTTGCCTGTGCCCCGGGAGAATGTTCCCACCAGTCCAGGGACTGTGGGCCAGCTCTGGCCTAAAAAATCCAGCAAAATTCTCCACCATTCAGTAGGTACCATCCTTCCTTAAGTCCTGAGCCTTCTTCCAAGTGTGTCTGTCTTTGGGTGCTCGCCCATGACTCTAGAAGGCCCTCGGGAGCTCTCTTTGTATCTCGACACTTACTGTCTTATCTTAGTTCCTAAGAAATAGGTTAATATTTCACATTGAACTTACCTTGTTTAAATCATGTTGTGCTTTGCATTTCCTGCTGGGACCCAGACTGATATGTATATCTTGAGAACATATTTTGATATAAATATTCAGATGAACTAGGCAGATGTGTGCTTTGACCCAAATTAGTTGATAAATGTGTCAAAAAATGTGCTTTGACATAGGGCACACGACCTCGTCACAGCCAGAGAGCACTGCCCCGCTGTGGACATTGTCCGCTGCCCCAGAGAGCAGCTGCCTCCTAGCCTTTCACGTTCAGGGCTCTCACCAGTACTGTTACCTCTCACAGCCCTGTGCCCCCAGATGTGGCCAGATACAGGGCCTCTGCTCCCTGTTATCACCAAACTTTGTCCCCATGGTGCTTGACTTGAACCTTTTCTCATCTAATAGCCAGTCACCCATTGCGCCAAGCCCTTGCACAGGGCGTCTGGGACTCTATCTCCGTGATCATCGCCATCACTACAGTTATGGCTCCCATCCCTACCCGGTACTTACCAAGTGCTATGTCAGTGCCAGGCGGGTGCTCAGCGTCTAGCGAGGATTGTTTCACTAAGCCTCATATACCCACTATAGGAATGATCCTACTTTATCCTCATCTCACGAGGTAATAGATGCTTTGAGAGGGTAAATCACAAACCTAGAAAACAGGGGAGCCGTGGTCTCAGGCCATTGCCTAAAGTCTAGACCTGCCGTGTCCAATACTGCAGTTACTAGTCAACATGCAGTCATGTAAATTTAATTTAGATTAAATAAGATGAAAAATTGAAGGAGGTCTTCAGTCCCAATAGCCACCTTCCACGTGCTCAGTAGCTACAGGTAGCTAATGGCTACTGATTGGTTGGTGCGGGAACGGAATATTTCCATTCTTGCAGAAAATTCTGCTGGATGGCACTGTTCCACACCAGCACTTTCTCCAGTTATCTGTGGTGAAGCGCTTGTCATTTTTTTCCCTTTCAATTTTATTTTCAATCCATTCCATATGGACACTTTTGTAAGATATAATAAAAATAAATTGCTGAGGGAGAGATGTGAACAGTGGCAGCTAAGGCGACGGAACAAGATGGCAGCCGCCCCGGAGCTGGGGCCTGACTCGCTGCTCCCCGTGGGCTACGGACCCTGCACCCCCACAGCAGCTCCCGCCTGGCTGCAGACACTGGCATCTCCCAGTAACAGATTTTGGGGGGAGAAAAAAGCAGATTAAAATCCTTACTTCTCAGGAAAGTGATCCAAGAAAAACGTCCCCTCTAGTATCTCTTTGGGACCACCCATGGCATGAAGGTACTGAGGAGTGGCATCTGACCCTTCTCTAATGGATCCTGTGAGCATCCCATCTAGCTCTTAAATGGACGAAGGGTCTTCTTTCTTAAGTCACCGCTGAAGCATTGTCTGCTCTTGTCCACCTGGTATCTCCCAGTGCGTTGGTCATTCCTCTATTTCTGGGGAATGTGTGAGGATCTAGGACTACTGTTCCCAACCTAGTCTGATGCCATTACAAACCTTAAAGGGCTACCTTTGGCTCCATGGTTTCTGAGGCACCGTGCAGCTCTAAACTCCCTGAGTTTTTGTGCCTTCCTCGTACTGTTCTCTGGGAAGCAGGGTGAGGATTCCTCCTTCTCTCAGTTGTCTCAGATATGCCTTGGCATTTTCTGCCTCTTAGAGGCCCTGCACCAAATTAGGTTACAGGGTACCTCTTTGGGGAGACAATTCTCGGTTGTCTGGTGTTGATGCACATCTTTCTAGCGAAGGATATTGAGCTTTGTTCAAGGGTGTTTGCATAACAGACAGCCTTGGCAGTAGAAAAATAGTGACTCCCTCAAGAGAGCTTTAGAAACATCTTTCCTTGGAGAAATTCCAGAGTCATAAAGATGATGTCTCTCTCCGCGGGGAGGAGGGCCAAGTCAGCTCGCAGCCCCTAACCGTGTTAGACCAGCATCTCCTAACCTTGCCGTTCCTCGAGCGTGACACAGAGCCACTGCAGGCATCGCATTGGCTGGGTCCCACCTGCACGTGGTAGTCGTGGAACATGGGGTGGGTGGGGAGGGATCCAGTGCAGACACGAGACCCGTGCTGCCTGCTGTGTCAGAAGCAATGACTTGTCTAAATCCACCCGGGCTCTTTGTCTCCTTATGGACTAAAGCTGTGGACTGTGGCCAGTTGACCCGGCAGCTGTGGCAAGAGCAACTGGACTGCTAAGCAGTCTCTCTGGACCCTCCCTTCTTGTATGCGCTCGTCTCCATCTCTTCCCTTCTTCCTCACTTCTTTGTCATGATGAGCTTTCCCTGGCAGCCATTGATGCCTGATCATTCGGTAAATATTGTTGCAAACCCACCTTGTGTCAGGTCCTGCTCCAGGTGCTGGATACACAACAGCCAACAACACACCCCTCATTTCTACTCTCACAGAGCTGCACTTTAGTTGGCACTGTGTGGGGACAAACACTGTGAAGAGAGCAATCAACTAACGAGTGCTGCGCAAATATCATGTGGCCCCAGTGCTGCGCTGAGGCATGAAATGGTGTGACGGACAGACGGGGCCTGTGCTGTCTGGCGGGGCCGGACGGCCATGGAGGTCTCTGGAAAGGCTGAGTTGAGATTTGAACAAGATAAGAAGGAATCAGTCATGGGAAAACTTAAGAGGGAAGTTCAGGCAGAAAAAATAACTAGAGCAAATGCCTTAAAGGATGACCAATTTGGCAAGGTTAGAGAGGCTGGAGCTTAGGGTGTGTGCTGAGCTGAGGCAGAGAAGGAACATTCCGGGCGATTAAAGGCAACAAAGCCAGCGCAAGGGGTTTAGCTTCTATTTTGTGTGTTACAGGAAGTCATTGAAAAGTTTGAAGCAGAAAGAAATGCTCTAATTTATATTTTTAAAGGATGATTCTGGGCTTATAGAATAGGCACTCTAAAGGAGACTTAGAATGAAATTTGGGTTGTGCTTGCAAAATAGATCTGGTAGGATTTGCTGATAGGTGAGATGCATGTGGTAAAGGAAAAATAAGGAAAAGTCAAAATGTCTTCTAAATTTTTGCCTTGAACAACACAAGGAGGTAGTGTGGATGCTGGCACTGATACGGCAATAGAGGTGGGAGGAGTTTCGTCAGGGTGAGTATTAAAATACCTGTTAGACGTGTATGTGGGCCTGGCAAGTGGGCAGCTGACTGTGTGGAACTGGAGAGCAAAGAAGTTGTCGGTGTTAAGTACGGGGCACTGAGAGTCATGGGCAAAGGGATGATGCTTGAAGCCTGGCATGAGGTGCGAAGTGTTAAGTACGGGGCACTGAGAGTCATGGGCAAAGGGACGATGCTTGAAGCCTGGCATGAGGTGCGAAGCGTTAAGTACGGGGCACTGAGAGTCATTGGCAAAGGGACGATGCTTGAAGCCTGGCATGAGGTGCGAAGCGTTAAGTAAGGGGCACTGAGAGTCATTGGCAAAGGGACGATGCTTGAAGCCTGGCATGAGGTGCGAAGCGTTGAATGAGTGGCGTGAGCTTTCTTGGGGAAGGTGTGGAGAGAGGAGAGAGGATCCAGGACAAACTTCTGGGGTCTTCCACTGCACGGAGGTCCGACAGAGAGTGTGGAGCCAGCTCCTGAACCTGAAGGACTGCCGGTTGGTCAGAGGTAGTCGTAGAGAGCGTGAGACCATAAAAACCGAGACGAGGGAGTATTTCTAAATGAAGCGTTCCATAAAGCTTGTCTGGCGATAGGGCAATTAGTGTAGCTCTTGCAAGGGGATCCCATGGGACAGAAGGAGACAGCACCCTGAGTGGGAGAGGAAAGCCACGACTTGTAGGTGAGAACGAAGAGCCAGTGACTATAGACACATTGTACCTCCCGCTGTAACGACGACTTATGAAATGTGAGAGCTGGAAGGTGATGGGGGGCTGGGCAGTCAAGGGCGGGCTTCTATTTTGGTAGCAGAAACAAGATAATATGTGTATGTGGATAGGGATGATCCTTTAAGGAGTTAGAATTTAAGAGACAGGGGACGGAAGGGCCTAACATCATTTTCTTATTGGGCTTCGGGTTTTGGGAAAAAAAGAGAAAGAGAGAAAATAGCACACTATTGCTGATTCCCTTGAGGTGATGGATCCAAAAAGGGTCATACCCTTAAAATTAGCAGGAGGAAGGCTGGGGAAGAAGAAATAAATAATTCATACTTATAAGCATTACCCCAGACACGAGTATTAAGTCTGCTCCCTTCTGTTCATTTCCAGCATCGCCGCCTTCATCCAAACACCCTCATCTCCTGCTGGGACAACGTGGACTTTCTCCATGTCTACTCTACCCCTTCCCCCAGCCCATCCCCGTGTGGCTTCCACCTGCAGTGTGGCTTCCATCCAGATGCTAGAGGGAGTGATTTAATACTTACATTCAATCATATCGTTCCCCAGGTTGCTTTAGTTGCTTCCTGTTACCTGTGAAATAAACCCATTATCATGGCTTCCAAGGCCCTGTGTGGTCATGACCGGCCGCTGACACGCTCTCCTTCCTCCTTCATGCACAGACCCCCTGAGGCACAAGAATGTAGCCCAGCCGGCCGTGGTTCCCTTCCTCCAACAAGCCACGTTCTTCTTGCTCCATGTGATTGCACCTCTGAAACCTCTGCCTGGAAAGATCTCCCTGCCAAGTCTAGTTAGACTGTCTCTTTCTAAGTTCTCCTTCCCTCCCTACCCTTCTACCATAGCTCTCTGTACAATACTCATAGCACTTATCATCCTTTATAATCATGTATTATTTCCTTGTTCTTGATCTCATTCCCCAATGAGAAAGCAAAAAGTCTTCTGTATTCGGTTCACCTAGGCACACTCCACATTAGACCACTACTGGCATGGAATAGGCTCACAACGACTGGTTTTTGAATGACAAATTATGTTTTATACCTATAAAATCATCTTGGAAACTTACATTTTGGACAAAATCCATATTTTGATTGTTATTATGATAGATACAGTTATATATGCTTTCTTTTATATTTTTAGAACCTTTTGGATTTTTGACTCAGGGCTTTGGCCAGACTAGTCACAATATTCAACTTTATGCATTTGTTTCCATGACTACGTTAGTATATTCATTCTAACATTTAATAATCAATAGTGCTATTGCTAATCATTTTATTCAGCATGATTTAGATAGATAAATGGTGATTTAAAGCCAACAAAGCAGTATTGTTTTTTAGTTATTCTCAAGGCTAATATAATTATATATTTGAAGTAGAAATTGAGTTTGTGCTGATAGCAGAGTTATCTTCATCGGAAGCAGCTATTTCCCATACAATCCGTGTAAATATAAAAGCCCACACTACAACTCTCCATTTCTTATTTTCCACTGTGTAATGCTCATCCGTCAATACTGAGAATGCATGTGAGTTGCATTTAAAAACAAACAAACAGAAATTTACATTATTAGGGGCTTCACCCATATGAGCTAAGTCTCAGGATGCTGACAACAAAAAGAAAAATAAAACTCCCAATAGTTTAGTTTAAAATAGGGAATCGCAGTGAGTCTGTGGCTACAGATAAGAATCCCCTTGAAAGAATTAGTTCGATTTTGGTGAGAAGCTGATCTTTCTCCCAGGTTGCTTGAATGCAGCATTTCAATCTACAGAGCCTCTGATCTCTGGAAGTGGGTGGGCTCTGCAGGTCAGCTGTTTGAGAAGGGCTTACCCATTTCCACTAAAATATCTGACAAGTTAGGATCTTTGCGGATTTAAATTCCCTGAGACGTAGGAGGCCAATAAAAGGCTGGTGTGTTCTCCTCCATTGAATATACTGCAATGTTGACTTGATAAAAACAAAACAAAACCAAACCTCAATCTGGTTTCCTCAGCCACACAGATATTTTACAATATGTTAATGAAAACTTAGCATACAGAATGTTATGTTCCAGTGTTAAAAGTGTGACACGATGTACACAGAAATATAGAAATGCACCAAAATGTTCACTTTATTTGGGACGAGGGTGGTAAACCAGGCACAACTGTACTTTGACCTATTAGCCTAATGCATTTTAATAATGTTTTATTGTCAACTTTATGAGTAACAACACTATGATAGGAGATTAGAAATAAGTCAATGAAAGCCTATTTTATGTTTCAAAAAAATCAATTTATATATGTATATTTTTTAAATTAATTAATTTATTTTAAGACAGAGAGAAAGTGCAGCAGGAAAGGGAAGAGGGGGAGAGAGAATCCCAGGCAGACCCTGTGCTGAGCGGGGAGCCTGACGTGGGGCTCGATCTCATGACCCTGAGATCATGACCTGAGCCAAAACCAAGAGTCAGACGCTTAACCAGCTAAGCCATCCAGGTGTTCCCAACTTATATATATTTCAAGAACTTAAAAAAAATCAAGATGATAGAAATTTGAGCTTATTCATTTGTTTTCTTGATTTTTCCATTCAGTGGCAATTGTCTGATTAGTTTTTAGGTGTCTGTGTTCAAGATACTTGTATCTATGTGCTAATGATGTGATATTTTGAAACAAGGTCACAGATGTTGACAGAAAAAGTCCAGGAATAAATTATTCCTACTGGCACCATGTGAGAAAAGAATAATTTTTAAAAATATTAACATCTCTAAAAGCTTAGAACAATCTTTCTGTCTCAAAATGCATTTTAAAAAATTATACCATGCAGTTGAAAACTGACATTTTGTTATTTAATCATGTCCTATTTTAGGCGATGTGCTGAGAGGACATATTACCATGTACATTTCCTCAATATTAAAGACATTAAAGTCACAGAATCATAGAATTGAGAGGTACTTTAGGAATCATCTTGTCAAATGCCCTTATTTTACAGAAATGGGAAGGGAGGCGCAGAGAGCAACGGCCAGGCAGGGCCAGGGCTCTGGGACAGGCAAGTCTTTCCCACCCCACGTACCCTTTTTTGGAAAAGCAGCCTCCGGCATTGCCACTTAGCTGACAGTGGAAACAGCCACACATCACACTCTAGTTCCCACTCGTAGGTCCGCCTCCTCCACGCTCCGCTGGACTCTCCTCTGTGCTCCCTCCGGTCCTGGTCCCCGCAGAGCCGCACGCGCCGGTGGTCCCAGCCGCAGGATATAACAGCTGGTCAAAAAACGAAGGAAAAAATTCGCTGTGATTATCTCACCCTATCAAAGTGACACCAGAATTAATCTAACGTTTTTATGTTAATGGTCGTTTTGCCGCATATTAACACAACTTCATAAAGAAAAGAGGACATGGATGCCTAAGAATAAGATTCTCTTTTTGTATTTTTAGGAAGTGTTGAAATTATTGAGAACTCTTAGTGAAAATATGGGTTGTGTTATACCGAATTTCTTCAAGGGGTGGTTTTAGGAGGCTCTGCCCACTCGGACCACCGAATTCTTGCCTCGAACAGTGAGGAAGGAGCTAGTTGTTTGTATTATAAGTATTTTTAATTTTCTATGTATCCCGGTGTTGTGACATCTTAACAAAGCTTTCTGGCCAGGGAGAGACTATTCCGCACGAGGCTAGCCAATCCCTAGCGACGCCAAAGCTCTGAGCCAGGAGCGTGTGGTTGATAGGCAAGCGATCCAGAACCAGGCCACCCCTTTCTGGCCGTTGATCCCAGGAGGCGATATTCGTCTCCCTTACTCATGCCAGGCCCAGGGGCCAGCAGACTGGGGACCACATGTATAGCTTCCGGTCTATCGGGATTGTGCTGTGGGCTGTTCACCCTGCCTTACCTTTCCTGCAAAACCCCAGTCAAGCCAGGGCCTGGCAAACCTTTCCCCAGCTCCTGTCTTCTACCTCCTGACCGCCCAGCTGTCTTTTCCACGTGACCCTGTGGGAGGGGTATGCCTCCTGTCTCTAGGACCTGTAAGTACAGGAGAGCCATGAACAACACAAGGGTTAAGGGCACTGACGCCCTGCACAGCTGAAAACCCATGTATAATTTGCACTCTCCCCAAGATGAATTACTAATAGCTTATCATTGACTGGAAGCCTTATCAACAACATAGAGCAGTCAATTAATACATATTTTGCATGTTATATATATTATATACTGTATTCTTACAATAAAGGAAGCTAAAGAAAATGTCATTGAGAAAATCACAAGGAAAAGAATTTGCATTTACTCTACTGTAGTATACCGTATTTTCTGCAAAATATCTGCATGTAAGTTGACCCAAGTCGTTCAAACCCGAGTTTTACCAAAGTTGCCTACATAATAAACTGTTTTTTCCTGAGCCTCTCCTGTAGCCACATCGGATGACCATCTCATAAAAGAATGCAAAACATTATTTAATACAGTATTTTATTGTAAATATTGTATATTATATAGTTATAATTATATATTTTGTATTATTTTATTTATTTTGTTGTTTATTTTAGGGAGCGACGGTACCTTCTTTTCTTAGAGTTCTGCGAAAATGGTATTTGTTGAAAACGTTTGCACCCGCACCCTGGAATATGAACTCTATAATCTTATAAACACAGCCAGTGCAGGTTGAATATACTAAAGTATAAAGAATGGACGGCTGCTTTTCGTAGTATGGCCAATTCCCCTTCAGCGGCAGGTGTGCTGGACCCCACGCCGCCGGCTAGCTCGGCCTCGGCGCTCTGCGCTCTGGCCTCCCCGCATCCCCGGAATGGGGGTCGCGGCCCCGTCCCCGCTTCCAGCCCGGGGCCCGGAGGACTGGCGCCGTCGCCCGCTGGGGCCGGGAGGGCCGTCGGGGCCGCAGCCCCGAGCCCCCGGCCAGAGCCCCCGCTCCGTCCCAGAGGACCCCCCCCGCCGCTGGCAGCGGCCCCTTCTTCTCCCCTGCGGGGGTTTCAGCGCCTTCTGCTGAGCAGTTTTAACGTTTGAAATCTGAATTTAAAAGGAACGTTTGCCTTCCTCAACACTGGCACCGCACGCGACGTGCATGAAGAATGAAGCATGAGAAGCGCGTGAGGGCTTCGGGGTTGCAGGGGGCCCGGCCTGGTCGCCTGACCTGGGAGCTTCCAGAGACACAGGCTGTGAAGCCCCGCGCACCCGCACCCGCGGGGTCAGAACCGTGCACGGGGCCCGCGGCGGCCCGGGTGCCGGCAGAGAGGGGGCTGCCCCTCCAGCCTGGGCCGGAGCCCTGAACCGCGAGGATCCACACTCTTGTGCTAGACTTAATCAAATTACCAAAGTGGTCATTGGAAACATGCAGAACAATGCACAAAATAATTATTTTGCAGCACAGTAATTAGGCACGAATGATAAAAGAATTACCAGGAGTATTAATTATGTCATCATATTATATACTTTCCTCTCTACTTGGCTTTTATTTCTAGAACTTTATTCAGCTTCAAAAGGTTATAATATCAGGAATTTTTAAGTCTTTGCCAGAAAACTCTTACGCATACCAACTGCAGAAATAAGTCTTTAAGAAGTAAATTGTAGAAATGAATTTTTTTTCTTGTTACAATTAAGTTACACTATGTCATTGTAACACTGCACTATAGTGTATACCGGATACATTACACTTGGTAGATACTCAGTAACGGTTTTTACTTTTGTTGACAAAGAGAGGATCCTCACTCTCCAATAGCTGAAATTCTTTCTGCAAATTCTCCTTGTACGTAATAAAATAAAAAATATATATATAGTGGAACAATCAAAATGACAAGAGAAAAATGTCCAATGACGCCACCATGCCGTAGAGCAAAGGTTTGCAACCAGGGACAGTTGTGCCTGCAGGGGGAAACTGGAGCCCTCTGGAGATGTTTTTGGTGTTATGTCTAAATCGGGAGTGAGGTTGGAGGCGGTGCTGGCATTTGGTGGGTGGAGCCCAGCAATGCCACTAAACGGGCCGCCATATGCCCAGACAGCCCCGCAACGAAGACTATCTGGCCCCAAACGTCACAGTGTTGAAGATGAGAAACTTCACTGCAGAAAAATACAAAACACCATCTAGAAAAGGGAAAAGCGTCCAGAGCTGGAACGGCAGATCCCGGGTCTACAGGAGCAGAAAGAGGAGAAAGGGAAGAAATGAATTCACAGACAGCAACCAAACCCGTCTCCTGTTTTCCCAAAGCACGTCCACTTTAGGTGTCTTATAGTCACGGCAGGGGAAGCCTAGTCTCAAACCCATGAAGCATTTTTCTTCTTCTATGGGTTTTTCCCATAATAGGTGAAATTGTCTAATTCCTTTATGTTTTTGGACACATGGCTTCAAGATTCAACCACCCAAAGGTATTAATGGATTTAAATCCTATCGATGGAGGATGACTCCAGATTCTTGCATTCTTCCGTAGTCAATGTTGCAGAAGTAGGTGAGGACAGCAAGAAAGAGTCTTAAAGAACTGGGATGTTTCAGAATGGCAAATGTTGCAGCCTCAGTGTGTGTGCTTAACTTACTGTTCGTTCTCATCTGTGAGCAGATAAAAAGAAGTCCTACACAAATTCAAACAAAATGATATTCCTTGCATTTCTTTAATGCCATCAGTCATATCATTGTTAAAAGGAACTTAAAGACTTTCTGTAAGTGATAAAAAAGCATATAATCATCCCTCCTTGAATGTTATCTTATTTTTATTGGCTAATTAACAAGATAAAGCCACAGAAGGAATGTAGGCCATCCCTGCTGACAGATTTGATAGTCATTGTGGATCCTCCGTTGAGGTGAGGGGCATTCAATGACTGACAAAGTAGACTTTACTGTATTAATAATATGTGCATAACGCTTTCTGCAGTACAGGGAGATGAAGAAATAGCCGGATAGAAATCACGAAGAAATAGGCCTTACACAAATTGCAGACTTTATTGCATAGGCTGCAAAGTTGAATGAAGCCTGAGAAAAATTTGGTTGTATAATTTTCAAGTGAAGGAGTAAGGGATTTTATGGGAAGAGAAAGATGGATTTAATGAGAAATAACATATTTAAAATGATGCAGAATAGAATTGCTCAAGTGAGCACATGAGACACTCTGGGAGATGACACCAAAAAATGGCACCATGTGCCTTTCCGTATCTTCTTTCCACGTTTATTATTCCAAACTTGGTTTCAACTGAGAGAAAACAACATGTTTAAATATTAATCATTCTGAGCAACCGACTCCTGATTCAAAAACCTGGCAACTATTAATAGAACAGATAATGAACCACTTTTTATAAAATCTATGAGCAGACTGATTAATATGTTTTGCATGTTTATTGAGAGAGAGGAAAGGAAAGAAGATAATAAGTGCTTGATGAACGTGCTTGGCTGCGGAATCAGTGATTACGTCAATTTCATTAGATTGTATTTTTTCCCCTTGTGCTGTTAATAGCCAAATAAACGAAATGCAAATGTGGGGTATAATTAGTTAAAAAGTATCTGAATTGTTTAAAATGCTTTCTTTTTATTTTTACACATTTTCCAGAGGTTTTTCTGTTTAGTAAAGAACCAGTTCTTGGGTTTATGAACCTATTATTGTGTCGGGGCTGTGGTCTGTTTCGTTTTTTTTGTACTTAGATGTTTCTGATTTACTTCCTTCCAATCACCTCAGAACTTTTTGTTTTTGTAAATTCTTGTGTTGAGTAGCTGATTTTATTACTTTATTAATTTAAACCATGTTTATTTAGAGTCATGTATTCACTTTGCATATCCTAGTAAGTCTGATTTGTCATGTTCTCAGTTTCTTCTTCTGGCAACTTAATATATATTTTTAATTTTATTTTTAACAATGAGAATTTCATATATCATTTACATAGTAATAGAGAGAATTGTGAATCAAGATCCCATGTGCCCTTGGCCTACATGCAATCATTATCAATGTTTTGCCAATCTTGCTTGTATCCCAATAATTCTTTCCTTGCAGGATATGATGCCACTTTAATCAGAAGTACTTCAGTTTTGTAATTATTTTTATTGATTCCTTGACCCAGTATATTTGATTACTTATTCATTTTTTCCTTATCCAAGTAATCTTTATCTTTAATAAGATATTAATTTTTTTAATCTAGACAATGCACATTTTATTTGATTATTCTTATGTATTTATTGTCTTCTGTCGTTGGCAATGATTTCAAACTGGTGATTGCTGGTTCATTTCCTTTCTCTTTGTATAATAATTCCTAGTTTTTAAAATATTTTGTATGCTTTGTGGAATTTATTAAAGTAGAGAAAATGTAAAGGAGCAAAATTCTTTTAATTTCAGACAGAGTAAAACATTAATACTTCATGATATATTTTTCCCAGACATTTTTCTGTATCAATTTGAAATCACACTCTACATAGCATTGCTTTTAGGTTGGATTTCAACTTATAGTAGATCATAATCATAGCATCTCATCAAAATTTACTCACTAAGGTCAGCGACGACTTCCTCATTTCCATCCCTTGGACATTTTCAGGGCTTTCTTTACCCAAACTTTTTGAGGCATACATTGTTATCAATCTCCATACCTAGTGTCTCTTTGGCTTCCGTGCCTTTGCTCTTTCTGCTTCCCCTTGAATGGCTCTGGATTTTCCTTCTTAAGCCTCTAAAAGTCTCAAATCCTTCCTGACTTTCTAAATGTCAGTGTTTTGTCCTTGTTCAATTGTCTAAGTCCACATGATCTCTCTGATTCATCTTATCCTTAGTATAGTGGCTTTCCTTCTTACTGGAATACATGGATTCAATTTAAAAATTCATGTATACCTGAAGAATCTCACATCTGCATCTTCAACATAAAACAAAACTAAATGGATCATTCCCTTCTGTGAGTTTTGTCCCTTCCTATCTTCTCCACTTCAATATGTGACCCTATTATCCATCCAGTTTTCCTTGCAAGAAATCTGGGCATAAGTCATTTCCTTTCAGACAAGTTGTCATAAGAATGTTTAGCTCTTTGTTGTTGATTGGAAAAAATATTATTTATAAATGATATTAATATATATATTTTAAATAGTTGACTGTAGGAGAGCCTGGGAGGCTCAGTTGATTAAGTGTCCGTCTCTTGGTTTCAGCTCAGGTCGTGATCTTAGGGTTGAGAGATTCAGCCCTGCCTTGGGCTCTCTGGTCAGTGTGGAGTCTGCTTGAGATTCTTTCTCTCCGTTTCCCTCTTTCCCTCCCCCGTGCTCTCTCTCTCAAATAAACAAATAAACTCTTTAAAAGAATATTTGACTATGTTTTTCTTTTCAATTGATGGCATGAAAATGTTTAATGCGAATGTAACCATATGCATCAATCTTTTATGTTTTTTGCATTTAATTTAGTACTTAGAAAACTTTTTTTCTGAGTAAGAATGCCTTTAAATTAAAAGTTATGAGGAAATGATGACATAGGAGGCTCTTGGAGTCACCTTCTCTTACAAACACAACAAATCTACAGCTATACACAGAAAAATTCCCTATAGAAGAAATCTAGAAACTAGTTGAGTGACTCCTACACATTGAGTGGATGAGGAAAAAAAATACATCAAAATGGGTCAGAGAGGTTGAGACACACTTCACCATAAACCTCAACATCTCGGACACCTGGATGGCTCAGTCGGTTAAGCATCCGACTCTTGATTTTAGCTCAGGTCATGATCTCAGGGTTGTGAGGTCAGGCCCTGCATCAGGTTCTGTGCTCAGTGTGGAGTCTGCTTGAGATTTTCTCTCTCCCTTCCTCTCCCTGCAATCACTCACTCTCTCTCTCTCTCTCCCTAAAATAAATAACTAAATCTAAAAAACAAATTAAGAAAACAAAACAAAACAAAAAAACCCAACTCCTGGCACAGCAGCATATAACCGAGAGGGAAATCATACCTCCTGGCATCTCCCTGAAGAGTGAAGGGCTTGGTTCCAAACTCCAGAGCCTCAATTTTTAAAACTTCTATTGTATGCGACCCCAAACCATGTAGCTCTGAAAGCCAATGGGCTTACATTCATGGGACCTACGAAGCTATAGCAAACAAAGAAACAGGCTCAAGGGACTCACTGTGGCTGTCCCCTGAGGGCTAAGCACAGAGGCACACAGAAATTTCCATTTCTCAGTCTTTTCCAGAAAAAGACCTATTTACACATATTAAGAGCTTTAGCCTGAGGGTCAGGCTCCTAATTTAGCACACATCTAGAGGATGGTTGCAGTGCTTGCAAGAGAATGGGAGTGCTTGCAGAGGCTGTCTCCACAATCTCTTTTTGCTTCACTCAGGGTGGGTGGGAGGAAGGGCCCGGATCTCCCTGAGAAGAGCATGAGACCGTGTCTGGTGCTCTGTCTTTCTTGGCTGCTGCCAAGGGGAGGACCACTGGATTCCTTGGCCAGTAGGATTTGCGTTTGCAAGTCTCAAAGGTCTGCAGCAAACAGAGAAACCGTTGTTGAACTACTGTTCTCCCAGGTTTCAGTGGGGAAGGGTCAGAAACACCCCTCTCCCAGTCCTCCCCTGAAGGAGATATTTTTGCACAGTTGAGAGGCTGCTGTTTGAGGGCCCAGCTTCCAGCAGTCTGCATAAGCTGCTGAGCTCCTCCTCTTTGGGACCTCCTCTAGGTCCTGGCACAACCTCAACTTCTGTTGGGAACCGTTAAGAACAAAATAGGTGGCTTAGATAATCATAAAGGTTTAAGGGGTGGGGCGAGGCTAAGGATAAGTTGATCTCCTATGTGACATCACCCCTCAAGACTAGGAAAAATGGCTGTTTTTCCTATTGCACAGAAACTAACACAGAGAACCAAGGAAAATGAAGAAATCAAGGAATCCATTCCAAACAAAGGAAGACAAAACTTCAGAAACAGACATTAATGAAAAGGAGATAAGTGATTTAGCTGATAGAGATAAAAATGGTGGTCATAAAGATGGTCACTGAAATGAGGTACAAAATATATGAGCAAGTGAGGATTTCAACAAAGAGGTAGAAAATATAAGAAAGTACCAAACAAAAATCACAGAGATGAAAAATACAATAGAGTCGTTCAACAGCAGACTCGATGAAGTGGAAGAAAGGATGGGTGAATCTGAAGACGGCACATAAGCAGAGGAGCAAAAAGAAAAAAAAAGCAAGATGTATGCTTTAAATATTTTACAGTTTTGTCAATTTTGCTTCAATAATGTTGAAAAAATAAAAGTATTTTTAAAATATTTAAAAAAATGTATTCAGTGTACAAATATTTTTAAAGCGTCTGTGTAACAAGATTTGTACTAAAATATCTGTGAAAACAAGAAAACAGATGCAAACATTACTGCATTAGAGTCATGGATGATTTGATGCCAGAAGGTGGGAAAACATCTCCCAGATGCATCCAAAACAAAGCTAGCTTCAGTTCACACCTCTTGGCACACCCAGGCTCCCTTGTAAAAGAAAGAACATTGGAATGAAGATCAAGGTGCCTGACAATCTCTTCATTCCTTCCTGATTTAAAGACCCAGAGACTGAATTACTTGGAAAATTGTATCTTCCTTCTGTGTGGCCAGAGGGAACCCTAGCCACCTGTGACCCACTCTGCTCTGTCCCTTTGTGATTCCTTAGTACTTTCCTACAACTCTGAACGCATCGAGTCATTGGTTGTTTTATGCTTTGTTTTCTTTTCTTTTTCACTAGACAATATGCTTTTTGGGAACAAGGACTATTTCTTAATTATTTCTGCATCTCTACTGCCCTAGCATATTGTTTATGACATAGGAAGTTCATAGTAAATGTTTGTTGAGTTGGATTAATGCAGTTAATATTAAATTAGTGTTTTGTTATTGGAGGGAGTTTTCTCATACATTTCCACAGAAAAGATAAAACTGTACTTATAATTCATAAATAGAGGCTTTCAGTATATCTTTATTATTTTTTTAAACTGTAAGTTTTCAGAAAATAAACACACTCATTAGTTTTATAAATAAAAACAAAGCAAAACCCATCTGTACCTGGCTGTGCCACAAATTGCTTAATGTAATTCTCAAATTAATGCATTATCTCTCTAATAAACAACAGTCTCTTTCTATAGTGCCAGTTTCTGTGAATGTTTACACAATTTCTCAAGCTAAATTAGAAATCTTCTCAGTTCCTTCCTTGTATTCATAATGCCTTCTCATTTCTAAATTCCATTTTGTCCCTTAATTATGACTTCATTGCAGAATCTCATCTTTTTATATTTAGCTTACAGCAATGGCCTATTAACTGATTCTTCTACCTTTTGTTTCCATTTTTTGGCCTTTAATTCAATCTACATACTACAGTAAAATGCATATACGACTAAATCAGTGCTTTGCTTAAAGCCAGTTGATGGCTCCCAACACTTAGACTCCTCCTGAGATAACTTTCATGACCGTGTTTGCCTATCATTCTTTAAATACTGCCTGTCATTCCCACCTTCTTCCCTCAAAATAATATTCTAAGAACTCCACATTTTTTGAAGTCATCTAAACATTGTCTTTGATCTAGTTGTATCCATGAATCTCTTCAACTGATCTGCCTTCTCCCTTTGCCTCATTATACTTACATATGTTTTCTCCAGCAGATTAAACTCATTATTCATTTCTGTATAGTATTGCTATAGATTTTGCATACTTCTATTATCTTATCCTATTGTCTTACAATTATTTATCCAAATATCTGTCACTACCTCTTTTCTTTTTTCTGAATCCAAGTTGAGAATTTTATTGGTCTTTAAATATACACAATCTAGAAGAGCAACTGATATATAATAAACCCAAAGTAAGGATTAGTTGAGCCAAGACTAAGTTTTAAAGATAGGAATACCTTCTTTAGCCAAATATTTAGATTTTTGCCCCATTCTTCTCTATTTTCTGATCTTAGACATTAATCGTTAATAATTTTACTCAGCATCCGGTGGTCCGTTGTGCATTTCTGTTCATGTTTTGCATAAGACAGTAACACAAAAAATATATTTAAAAATCATGCAAAGTAATTGTGAGAATGAGAAAATCTTTTACATTTTTTCCCTTTTTCTGATGAAGTCATCTCAAATACTTTTGTTGTGAGCTACCCTACCTGAATTCAGGTGCTGTTACTTGTGTTAAAATGACAAAAGAATTGATTTCTATTGTATGGGGTTTTCTGTTTTTATTTATTTTATGAAGAACATAAACTCCAACTGTTATTTCTTCACAGGGTGAAAGGAGAGAAGGTAACTTTTTTTTAAGTTTTATAACCACAATAAAATTTGAAAATCTTGAAGGTACATGTTTTATATACTATTAGGGAGTGATTTCATGAATCATTAAAATGGACAGGTTTAGGAATTACTACTAAGAAAGGTAATCACTGTGGAAAAGAACTTTTTGTACAATTGTTTTTAAATGATTTACCTGTCACTATACGTTAGCCAGAGCTATTTCGTTGTTAGAATCATGACACAGATAAAGATAAAACCTTCAGCCTGCGTACCAAAGATAACATAAAAGAGAGTCAAGATTCCATTACTTGCACAAATCCTAACTCAGACAGCTACTACTCTCGAGCAAAGGTGAGGAAAGCCAGCTTTACGAGCATTTCCCTGCTTAGAGGTCAAATTCTAGGGAAGAAATATGAACTTAAAAAAGAGTTGTCTGGTAGTCCTTCACAGTGACAAGGGAAGCATGCTTCTGTCTCCCGTGCAGGTGGGATCCTATCAAATAGATGCTGTCTGTGTTCTAGGGGCTCCGTGGTTTGATAACACAGAGAGGGAGGACAGTTTAAAGAGAAAGTGCACGACTGAGTCCTGGCTACTCTGTCTCCTCCCCAGTTATCATGAAAACAACCAACACATTTTCTTAATGGGGGGGGCGGATTTTCAACATCTCTGGAAATTAGGAATAGGTGTCGACTTGTTTCAGCAAAGTGAAAGAACGTCTGCTACCTTTACTGCAAATGGAGTCACACTGAAGACATTCAGGACTGAGGAATAAGTCTCTTCTAAGACAAATAATAGTGCTGGAGAGGAAGTGGGAGAAAAAAGGAAAGTCCCTGAAGAAGTCCCTACGCGTGGCTGACAGTATTCAGACTCTGAGAGAAACATCTAGTGTAAATAAGTGTCTGTATCCATACCACGCTCATGTTGCCATGGAGGGAAATCCCTAGAAAAATGCTTCCGTAACCCCTTCAGACACCTGGACTAAGATGATAACCCATCTCCATGTATTTCTCTATTCTTCTCTTGCCTAGATCGAGAAGAAACAACACAAGCACTATGAAGATCTCTATGGGACCCACTTATATGATCTCCCCAGAACACTTCTAAATTCCTACTACGCATGAGTCCAAACGGAATAAGGGTAAATCTATGTTTTTGACAAAATAGATTAAAGGGAGAAAAACATGGAGCATAGCAAATTCAAAATAGGACACTGTCGTTTCTTTGAATTGTCAGAGTGTCTGATAGCCTCAAGACAGGAAAGAGAAAAGCTAAAATGTAGAAAATACAAAACTCATGTCTTCAATAAGACTTAAAAGAGTTTATAGCATTTCTTCTTAGCATCTATTAAATGAGAGGATCCTTGAGAATTTCATGAAAATTATTGATCATACATCCAGAAAAATATATATGCCAACATTCACATGGAATTATTTACATAAAATTTTAGGAGTTTTATAGCCATTCTAAAATCTACCTTTTGATCCCAAACTACCTCTGTATTAGTCTGGGTTCTCCAGAGAAACAGAATTTTTGGAAGGTGGAGGGACTGTGATGTATTTTCCAGATGGAGAAAGCACTATGAGACTGAAAAACAAAGCAGGAAACTCCATGCAGTTTACATTTGGGGGTAACTTACAGGGAAGATTAGGCAGATGATGTTATGGATCTGTGCAGCTATTCTCTGCAAAGTTTGGACTTCGGTCTGCAGATTTTATAGACTGAGGGGACATGTGGGAGGATGATGTAGAGAGATAGAAGGCTTTGCATACATTTAATTGATAGCTAACATTTAAAGAAACTCATGGGACCATTGGTGCTTAAGACGTAAGGGGGAAACTGTGTTATCTCTAATAGTTATCCAAACAGATTTGTCAAAGACCAGAACAAGCCTGCCTGCTTGCTGGTCATGACATACATGAGTCTCCATGGAGCCTGGGATACATAGCCCCGAGGGAGGTTATCAAGCAGACAAGGACAGGATGGTGGGCGGAAGATGAAGTCAGTATTTTCAGTGCTCCTACGGGAATTGATAAAAACAGGGTTGCCTGGGCGGCCCAATCAGTTGAGTCCCACATTGGTCCCCTTGCTCAGTGGGGAGCCTGCTTCTTCCTCTGCCTACTGCAGATCATAACTATTACCTGCTGCAATAAAAAAAATTGATAGAAACAACCAACTCATATATATGTGAATTCGTTCATGGGATTTTGAAGACCGAGAAGTTCCAAGATTTTTAGTAGGCAAGCTGGAGACCCAGGAGAATCTATAGTGCAAGGTCTAGTTATTGTCGGAGTCCAAAGGCAGGAAAAGACCAATATCCCAGACTGAAGTCAGTCAGGCAGAGAGATAAAATTCTCCTATAGTCCAGTGTTTGTTCTAGTCAAGCCTTTATCGGATTGAATGAGGCCCTTCCCTATGTGTTAATAACATCCGTGTTATTTAGTCTATGGGTTCGAATGTTAATTTTATCTAGAAACATCTTCATAGACATCACAACATAATTTTTAAAAAACATTTTACTTATTTTTTTGACACAGAGAGAGAGAGAGACACAGAGCACAAGCAGGGAAAGTGGCAGGCAGAGGGAGAAGCAGATACAGGACTGGATTCCAGGACCCTGGGATCATGACCTGAGCTCAATATAGACACTTAACCGACTGAACTGCCCAGGCGCCCACCACAAAATAATGTTTAACCAAGTGTCTGGGCACCCTGTGGTGTCCAGTCAAACAGACACATAAGTATAACTGTCACAACCTCTGATCTAGACAAAAATGTCATAAATATAGCAGGACCTGAGACTACCTAATATTTACGCAAGTACTCAAAGTCATAGAACACAGGCTTTTGAGTTGGGTCGGTTGGTTACAAAATCCTGGTTCATTTTTATGCATTGGCTATGCGATCTTGGGTACATATCACTCAGCACATTGCCTGAATTTGGTGAGAAGCAACCAAAAGTGATGGATCTGGTTGTTATAGTCATATGGTTAAAGAATAGGATTGTTGAACTTAAAATTGCAATGGAAGCAATGAGCATCACAGTTTACACTGAAAAAAATTAGAGACAATTTAAGAAAGTCTTCTAAAAAAATAGAAAAAAGTAGGCTATATGTAAGGGAGTAGAAAACAGATTGTCTTCATAACTCCCCAAACACCAATTGGATGGCATTGGAGAGACGCCACACAACTTAGACGAGGACAGTGTTGGCGAGGTAGTATCCAAGAAGCATTTGTTTATGAAGAGAACTACAGCAATACTTTCAGATACTAAACGAGTACCAAATACACAAGTGTACTTCTGTACGGGCGACTTGAGTATTTTCCCCGGAAAAATAAAAATAATCGATATGCCAAATGAGAATAGTAGTGCACTTAATTAAATTATGACCAGAAAAGAAAAGCCAAAAGCAGTGACATTAGTCAAAATATAGAAATGTCGAAGAATCATCTTGAATGTTGCTTCAGGACTGATTATAAAATGAATTTCATTTAAAGTAAAAATCTATATTATTTTAAAGTGGGGTATATAAGTATAGGTTTAATGTTTAAAAATTGGGACACTGGGTGAGAGGGTGTCCAATAACTGATTTTTGATTTAAAAATGGCTGAAGCCCCGGGTGGATAACTTCTAGTAGAACTAGAAGTCTGACGTTCACATTATCACACAAATGACCCCAACAGGAGAGCCTCTGTAGTCAAGTTTCTCTTTTAAGTAACATTTATACACTATATTCTCTTTTGGGTGGTTAAAGTTTTAGGTGGTTAAACAAAGTCTGATTTTTTTTAAAATTCTTTTATACCTCAGAATATTTTCTGTGACCTTGAGATGATAATACCATCCTGGGGAAGTAAAAAGCTCCAGGTTTATATTATTTTCACCTCACAGCTCTAAGTAATATTACCTGTTGTCTTCCATTGTCTAGACTGATGAAAGAGTATTCTTTTTTTTGCACCCCCCTTTTTTTTAACATCTTAATTTTATTTTTTCAGTGATCCAAGATTCATTGTTTATGCACCACACCCAGTGCTCCATGCAATCCGTGCCCTCCTTAATACCGACCACCAGGCTCTCCCATCCCCCGACCCCTCTTCCCTCCAAAATCCTCAGTTTGTTTCTCAGAGTCCACAGTCTCTCATGGTTCGTCTTCCCTTCTGATTTTCCCCATTTCACCTTTCCTTTCCTTCTCCTAATGTCCTCCGTGTTCTTCCTTATGCTCCACAAGTTAAGTGAAACCATGTGATAATTGACTTTCTCTGCTTGACTTATTTCACTCAGCATAATCTCCTCCAGTCCCATCCATGTTGATACAAAAGTTGGGTATTCATCCTTTCTGATGGCTGCATAATATTCCATTGTATACATGGACCACGTCTTCTTTATCCATTAGCCTGCTGAAGGGCATCTCGGCTCTTTCCACAGTTTGGCGATTGTGGACATTGCTGCTAAGAACATTGGGGTGCATGTGGCCCTTCTTTTCACCACATCACGAAAGAGAACTTTTAAGCAAATCTAATTCATGTACATTTTTAGATCAAACTCTTAAGCAAGTGTGATTTCTGCACAGTTTTCATCAATCGGTTTCTCCCCCTCAAAATTCCAGTAGATAAAGGTGTGACGAGGTTATTACAGGAATCACAAGGACATAAATTTAACCAAAATATTGATGTGTCTTTTCAGATGCCCCGGATGGCCTCCTTCCTCCCCTTCCTTATGTTGGCTGGTTCACCTGCTCCTAGGTCAAGCCTTCCAGGGTCGTATGAAATTGCACGAGGAGGTGGAGAGGGAAACCAGGAGCTGGTTTCCTGACAAATGCTCTTTTCTCTCTTCTGGGAAGTGTCAGGTGCATTTCCGTCTTGCAATGGAGACTTTCTGTGTTTCAAACAGAAACGTTCACTGAGGAACCTGCTGTGTCCCTTCACAGCTTCTTATCACAGGCCAGTCAGTGCAACAAGGTACGTCTCTGCGTGGCTTTGCAACTTCTCTTGCCTCACACCCCTTAGTTGTCCCTTTCACTGCACCGAGACAGCATCGTCCAAATAAGTGGTGAGCACTTTCATCTTTGCCTCAAGCTAAGCTAGTGAATCATTTTATGGAATTCTTTCTCCTCATTGGCAATTTTTGCAATAGCTTATCAATCATATTATATAACAATCATGATAATTATTTTTAATACACTGAACTAGCAAAGTATTTTCCCCCCTAAATGATAGAGTCATGGTAGGAAAAGATTAGAAAAAAGGGGTGGGGAGGGCATTCATATACAAGCCAAGTAGTGAGGCAATTTATTTTAATTTACTAGAAAACAATTTGGCAAGAGATTTAGAAATATTTCTGTCTTTTCATTCCATAAGTCCACATCCTAGAAAGTATTCTAGGAAACTAAATAGAATAAAGAAAAAAATCTTGATGCACAATTTTTCATTTTAGCAGAATTATAAGCAGACATATGTTGGGAGGGGGCAAACATCAGTCTGGATGTTTGACAAATAAAAATTAAGTAAATTCCAGTGGATGAGGATATTAGTGCACTTAATATACCATTAAATAATTTATAATAACATGAAGAAATTCTGCTTTATAACATTAACTAGAAAATAAAAAAACTAATAGCCTACATACACATATGTATTAAATATGATATTTAACATATTTAAACAATGTAGAAAAAATTTTTAAAGAAGTGCATCAAAATATTGAAAATGGTTGCCTGTGGGTGGTAG
Source organism: Ailurus styani (assembly GCA_002007465.1). NCBI lineage: Eukaryota > Metazoa > Chordata > Mammalia > Carnivora > Ailuridae > Ailurus > Ailurus styani. The sequence continues at coordinate 251,443 of LNAC01000813.1, read as the reverse complement.
CAATTGAGTATTTTTTCTTTTCATTTTTATTTGCATAACTGAAATTTAAAATGAAAGGAAGTATCTTTATTTATAATGAGAATATTTAAACTAAAGGTGGATAATTTGTGCAAAACTGGGCATGACAAAAATAATATTTTCAAAGAAAATTTAATTCAGCATTCTGGTTTTTCTGAATCTTTGGATTTTTATTTGATAAAATGCCTTTTTCCTTTCATGAAGTTTTCTTCAAAAGTGTAGTATTTGTCAGTGTAGATGAGGAAAGAAAGACCTAACACATCCCCAGATTCTGTGTCTTTGAATTTATTCTTTTAACCTACAGTACTAATCCAGAAAAATTGATGTGACATGTCTGTGCGAAGTCAAGAGTAAAATTGTTAATATGTAAGAATAAAACGTTCTTGAAGTTCTGAACGCCAGAGGGTACAATACCCACAGACTAATAATGTAGTCGAAGTTGGAGGGTGGAATTTAATTTGGCAATTTCTTTTTCTGCCCACAGAGAACAGGAGAAATAGTTTAATAATGATAAACTATATGGAGCATTAAGATTGGTGAAAGCGTTTGGTAAAGCTGTAGGAGAGAAAATTATCTTCGTTGTGATTGATTGGTGTCTTTATGTGTGTGCTGCTGACCAGCCCTTTCACCTCCCCTGCTTTGGAGGAATTATCGCTCTGTTCATAGGGAAGTCTTCAGACATTTAAATTTATTCTTTCATGATCTGACAAAGGAAAATGGTGGATTAATACAGAAGTCCTCAAAGCTTGCAGTACCTCACAGATCTATCTGGGCAATCTGTAGAGTTACTAAAATTCACTATAAATATATAATGTTCTTTGTAACCGATGTTTCTTCATACAGTGTGAGCCAAGAAAGTACAAACTTTTGATAGGACAGAACTATATTCTTTGACTATTGTGTCCGTCTGGTGCAATAGAATATCTACGTTCTCCCCTCCGTTTTGCCTGCCTCCTCTGCATTGTCTGCAACTGTCAAGATGTCATCCAGTTACTTCTTATTAGTGTCAGGGTGTTTCCAATGGCTCAGTCAAGAGTCACCCTCTTTCCTGGCCCCATTGCCCACTACAGTAGCTGCAGGACTTCAGACCCCAGTGTGTGGAAGTCGGAGCCACTTCCTGCCACTGGCCACTTCCAGATCTTGGGGTCACCTACGCGTTGCCATCATTGCCTGGCGCCTCTACTTCTCACCATCTCTGCCCTGCTTCCTGCAACCACTGTGGCCGCTGCAGAGGTGCTGAATGTCTCAACATGCCCAAATTTTCTGTATTTCTGGAACTTTCAATGAAGTTGGATAGACTTACAAATAAAGCCATGAGGTGCTCTTTGCTGAACTAAGAAGAATTTTCTCTTGCCTTTATGCTGTGCTTAATTTGAGGGGTAGCAAACTGACATTGGCTTGAACAATGAATACCTTGCATAGTATAGAGTAAAAATAGCTATTTCTATTTTAAATTACATCTCCATTTCTCAGTGGGAATCAAGACAGGAGCCCTTGATAGGCCAAGCTGAGTAAATTATTGTGATGGATTCTACACAATACTCAAAATTGCCTTTCTTCACCACCTGCTATGTTTTTATTTGTAGGTTTTTCTGACCAGATTCTTTTTCTAGAATTAATTCTGTCCCAAGAGGCCTCCTTTTGTGAATAGACTCTGGACAGGTTCCTCACTGGTGTTAAATATGTGGGAGCTCAGGTCTGATTCAAATTGATAATCGTAAAACATAACATCGGTCTCAAATTCATCTTTTCATGCTGTGTACCTCTTAATTGTACATGGATATAGTTTTAAATTGATTGTTTTTAATTTTTAATTTTTTTTAAAGATTTTATTTATTTATTTGACAGAAAGATCACAAGTAGGCAGAGAGGCAGGCAGAGAGAGAGGGGGAAGCAGACTCCCCGCTGAGCAGGGAGCTCGATGCGGGACTCGATCCTAGGACCCTGAGATCATGACCTGAGCCGAAGACAGACGCTTAATGACTGAGCCACCCAGGCTCCCTAGATTGATAATTTTTAAATATAAACTAGAAAGACAAGTCAATAATCCAAAATAAGCTTACTTTAAGATATCTGTGTATATTTGTATTCGTTTCCAAAGCTGCCATAGCAAATTTCCACAAGCTTAGTGATTTAAAACAGTAAACATTTATTATGTTACAGTTCTGTAGGTTAGAAATCCAAAACGATTCCTACTGGGCTGCGTTTCTTTGTGGGGGTTTTAGGGGATAATCCATTTCCTGGCTTTTTGGAGCTTTCCGCAGGCTTCCCACACTCCTTGACTGGGTGCCCCTTCCGCCACCTTCAAGCTGGCAATGCCCATGGAGCCCTTTGGACACCACCTCACTCTGACCTTCTGCAGTCACGTCTTCCTCTCAGTCTCTTCTGCCTTGTTCTCCTTTGTAAAGAACGCCCAGTGGGCTCACCCAGGTTACCTCAGACCATCTCCCCAGTTTCAAGTGAGCTGCTCAGCAGCTGTAATTCCATCTACAACCGTAATTCCCTTTGCTGTGGAATCTAACGTATTTATAGATATCAGAGAGAAGAGTGTGGACGTTTTTGGCAGGAGAGAGGCATTAGTCTGCCTGCCACAGATTGGAGGGTTGTTTTTGGATTTTGTCTCTCATTTAGGACTTGATCTTGGACTTGTCATTTTTGCCCCTCTCTGGCTCGCGACAGCTTACAAGACAGTTTGTGTCCACAGCATGACTGCCCTTGGGAAAGCTCTCCCCCTACGGTGCAGCCGCACGCAGTTGTCTGAGCATAACCTCCCTGCTCATTGACCTCCCTCTCCTCCAGGACCTTCTGCGTCGTGTCTCTTCTCACCGAATCCCCAACGAAGAAAGGAGAGGAGGCCGGACATGGCCTACTGCATCTTATGTGAGATGTGTCTTCTCCAGGAAAGTGTGTGTGGAGGGCGCCCTGCTCCAAATCACGGCTTGGATCCGGTGAGACTGCCACCCTGGCAGGGTGGTGGCTCTTCCCAGACCAGACTTCGTCTCTCCGTGTGGGTCCATCTCCTGGGCTCGGGGCGTTTGCACGGCGCTGACATCTCGACTAGCTTTCAGCACCTCCCTTCCTCTCCCTCGCCCCCAGATTGCTGCTGGTAACAGAGCTGAAGACTGACACGGTTCGTAAACAGTTTTTTGTAAGAAAGAACTAAGAAAATAAGTTCGTATATGTTGTTTTCCAAAAAGAAAAAACTGGATGCGTATAAAGACAAGACTAAGAACATCATTATTTCAGGGCAAGGGATAAAGAATGAGGACTGAGAAAGAGGTGAGACTGAGTTTCCCAAGGCATTACGTTTATAAATGTAGACCTCATTCTGAATTGTGTGAGTCTATTATGGAAGCAAGGAAAAATAATTTAAAATAGATATAGACAAATTCCTATAAAATATAATCTACCCAGATGACAATATGTAAAATCTGGATAGCCAAAAACCATTAAAAATATTGGATCAGGGTTTGAAAGATCTACCTAAAAAGAATCCAAAACTTAAGATAGTGTACAAGAGAGTTCTACTGAATGTTCCAGGAATAAATAATTTCGATGCCTCACAAATTTCCAGAGAATGGAAAACATAGAGAAAATGCCATAAGTCATCCTAAGAGGTAAGCTTATATTTTATTAAACCTATAAAATCCATAAGGAATATTAGAGACCAATTTTATTAATAAACATAAAGGCAAAATTGTGTGACAAGATAGTAAGACCATTAAAAATAAATTATCCAAAAATAAAAATGAAATATATCATGACCAAGTTCTAAGAATGCAAAGATTATTTAACATCAGAAAATTAATTTTATAATTCACTGAGTTAAAAACAGAAAAGAGAGAAATAATCTGATTTTATAAATACGTGTGGAGAAAGTATTTGGTCAAATTCAACATGTGTATATGATTAAAAAAAAACCTCTGCATATTAGAGAAAAAAGAAAATTTCCTTAATTTGAAAAGAATATCTAAAAACTCACAGAAATAATCTGTGAAACTTTAAAGGCATTCCTTTTATTTTTTTTTTTAAAGATTTTATTTATTTATTTGATATATATAGAGAGATCACGCACAAGCAGGGAGAGGTAGAGAGGGAGAAGCAGGCTCCCCCACCTGGGACTCAATCCCAGGATCCAGGGATCATGACCTGAGCTGAAGGCAGACACTTCACCCACTGAGCCCCCCAGATGCCCCAGCAGTATTCCCTTTAACAAGAGCATAATCTCCACTATCACCAGTACTATTTTAAATTTGTTGAAGATATTAGTCAGCACATTAAGATAAAATAATTAAAAATAAATAAATACATAAATGATATGATTCGTGAAAAGGAAGTCATAAATTCATCATCATCATTATTATTATGTTTGTTTATTTAAAAATAATGTGTAGGGCCTCCTGGGTGGCTCATGTGGTGAAGCGTCTGCCTTCTGCTCGGGTCACGACCCTGGAGTCCTGGGATCGAGTCCCTGGTAGGGCTCCCTGCTCAGTGGAGAGTCTGCTTCTCTCCCTCCCTCTGCTCATTCTCGTGCTTGTGCTCTCACTCACTCTCTCTGTCTGAAATGAATAAATAAAAATCTTAAAAAAAAATAATAATCTAAAGATAAATTATTAACATCAATGAAAAAGTTGTATAATTTGGTTTAATATAGGGTCAATATTAAAATATCAATTGTATTTCTGTATAGCAGAAACATACAGTTTTATTTCATTTTTTTAAGATTCCATTCATTTATTTGAGAGAGAGGGAGAGAGACCACGAGCAGGGGGAGGTGCAGAGGGAGAGGGAGAAGCAGACTCCCCACAAAGCACGGAGCCCAGCGTGACAGGAGGCTCAATCCCAGGACCTGAGACCACGATCTGAGCTGAAGGCAGATGCTTAACTGACTGAGCCACCCAGGTGCCTCGGAAACACACAGTGTTAAATGTATTTAAGGCTGCAATCTCTAACAGCCACAACAAGAACAGAAAAGGTCCTTAGGAAAAGAATTTACAAAAGGTGTTCCAGATTTGAAGGAGCAAATGATAATAATTTATTTGAGACCAATGAAGATTTAATAATAAATGGAGGTGCCTACTATGTTTATAAACGGGATGATGCACTAACATAAAGATTTAATATCTCTCAGGCTCACCAACAGATAAAACTACACTTCCAATAAAAGTCCTGAAACAGGTTTTGAAGTCACTTGACAGGCTGACCCTAAATTTAATATAAAAAAAAGAAAAGTCTGAAAATAGTCAAAGTATCCTTCAAAGAAAAAAAGGCAGCTGTTTCTAGGTAATCAGTGCTTCTCTGGGTATAGAAATGAGGATAATGAGACATTATACAGGCATACAGAAATTGGTGGACTAAAAAGACCAGATGCGTACGTACATGGTGACTTTGGATTGATCTCTGAGGCAGAGCTAAAGGTGACCCGAGAAAAGAGTGACTATTCAAGACTATTCAGTATGTGCAGTGGCCACAGCTGTGCTACGGGGGAAGTGAAGTTGGAGCCCTACATCATATCATGTGTAAATATTTACCGATCAAAAGCTGGTGTGTGAAGGTTAACTTTAAAGAAAGGAAATGTGATAGAAGAATTGCACCTTGGTCCATGAGGCCCCTGCCCTCCCGGCCTGCATGTGGGTGTGGGTCGGGCTAGTGCACGTGGTGGGATGCTAGTTTGGGGATTAGGTTACCTTATGGAGGGAAGGTGGGAGATTTGCGTTGGCTTGATTCAGTTCCCTATCTGTGGCGTGCAGCTAGTCGACGGAAGATTATTCCATGGAGGCTCCGGTAATCAGGGGGGCCAGTGCAGGGGTTGTGCTCCTGAAGCTGGTCCTGGAGGGAGAGACCCAAACACAGAGACACCTGCCTGCTGACCTTGAACACAACCTGCCACGCGTGACCTGTCGATGGAGAGACTCCAGTCCTGGATCCAGTGGCCGCGGTTCCACAGCTGTGAAGAACTGAATGCTGACAACAACGTACATGAGATCAGAAGAGGACCCCAAGCTCCAGATGACAGTACAGGCTGACTGACCCCTTCTTTTAGCTTTGTGAAACTGAGCAGCAGACCCAGCCGAACCATGCCAAGCCTCACGCCCCATGGAAACGGAAAAAAATAAGTAGGTGATGTTTCCAGTCAATTAATTTGTGTTAACTTGTTATGTAATAATAGGAAACTATTGCAGAAAACTATTATTATGAACCTTAAGAATCAAGGGGCTTGTTACGTGGGACATAAAAATGATTATCATTACATAAAATGATAAAATCAATATTAAATTAAAATTCCATGTTTCACTTCTGGGAAGATGGACTTGATGTACTTTCCCCTATTCCTTCTGCTTAGGACTACTAAAAAGTCTTGGACATTTTATAGGTTTGAGACTTGGAACTGAAGAGAAAGGCAACCCAGAAAGGCCAAAGGTGCAGATGCAAACAGCCCCAATAAAAATCCACTTTCTCTAGATAAAGGCCCAGGAAAGGGACAGCCTACTAAGAGAATACTTCCTGCCAATAATGCCTCTGACTGCAGTTCAACAGAAAAAACTGCGGTCTGGTCCCATCTCCATTCATATCAGCAAAGTCAAGCGGGGCCCCTGAAATGGAACCCCCTTCCCCACTCCCAGGTTAGTGTCAGAGAAGTCCATACAGATAATTGGAATTTTCATCCACTTTCTTAATACACACACACACCTTTAAAATAAATGAAGGAAGGTTTAAATAAAGGAGAAAGAAACAAATTTTCATGGTTTAGAAGACTCAACACAATAGAGACATCAGATATACAGGCTTAATCTAATTCCTATCAAAATCATGGCAGGCTGGGCGTCTGGGTGGCTCAGTGGGTTAAAGCCTCTGCCTTCTGCTCAGGTCATGATCCCAGGGTCCTGGGATCGAGGCCCGCATCAGGCTCCCTGCTCAGCAGAGAGCCTGCTTCCTCCTCCTCTCTCTGCCTACTTGTGATCTCTCTCTCTCTGTGTCATATAAATAAATAAAATCTTTTTGAAAACTTATGTCTGCACAAAACCTGCACACAGATGTTTATAGCATCTCTATTCATGATTGCCAATATACTTGGAAGAATCCTAGGTGTCCTTCAGTAGGTAAATAAATACGTAAAGTGTGTTGTATCTAGACAATGCAATATTAGATAGCACTAAAAATAAATGAGCTAGCAAGCCATGATAGCTCACGGAGAATAGACGTGGAGGAAGTTAAATGCATATTGCTTAGGGAAAGAAGTAAGCTGAAATGGTTTTAAACTGTATGATTCCAGCTATGTTACATTCTGGAAAACAAACTTAATTATAAAGACAGTAGATGCCAAGGGTTGGGAGAAGGGATATGTATGTGGAAAACAGGATTTTTTCCCCAAAGTCCATAGTTGTACACTAGGGTTCACTCTTGATACTGTACATTTTGTGGGTTGGATACATGCATAATGACGTGTATCCATTATTATAATATCACACAAAGGAGCTTCAGTGCAGTGAATGTACTCCATATTTTACTATAAAGATATATACATGTCATACATCTGTCCAAAGTCATAGAATGTATACCATCAAGAGTGCATTCTAAAATAAACTATGGGCTTGAGATAATTCTGATGTGTTAATGTAGGTCCATCAATTGTTAACATATGTACCAACCACTCTCATGGTGGATGTTGACCATAGAGTAGGCCGTGTTGGGCAAAAGGGTTCTATGGAACATCTCTGCAGTTTTATTTCAATTTTGATGTGAACCTAAAACTCTTCTAAAAAAATAGATCTTTTAAAAGAATGCTGCTATGGTAATTGGTATATGAATATCTGTTTTGAGTCCCTGCATTCAACTTTTTGAATATATTTCTAGAAGTGGAATTGATGGATCGATCATATGGTGGTTTTAAGTTTAACTTCTGAGGAATTGGAGAAGTATTTTCTACAGTGGCTGCACCATTTTATATTCCCACCAGCAATGCCCAAGTGTTCCAATGTTTCTACACCACCACCAACACTAGTTATTTTCCACTAAAAAAATAATAGTCATTCTAATGTGTGTGAAATGGTATTTCACTGTGATTTGGATTTGCATTTCCTTGATGACTGGTGATGTTAACCATTTTTTCATGTGCTTATTGGACTTTTGTGTATTTTCTTTGGTGAAATGTCTATTCAAATCCATTGCCTGCCTATTTATTTATTTATTTATTTATTTATTTATTTATTTATAAAAGATTTTATTTATTCATTTCAGAAAGACAGAGAATGTGTGAGTGGGAACAGGGGCAGAGGGAGAGAGAGAATCTTGAGCAGACTCCATGCTGAGCATAGAACCGAAGGTAGGGCTCAATATCATGATCCTGAGATCATGACCTGAGCCAAAATCAAGAGTCAGACACTTAACCGACTGAGCCACCCAATCGCCCCCATTGCCCATTTTTAATTAACTATTTAAAAAATGTTTTATTTGAGTTGTAAGAATTCTTTATGTATTTTGGATATTAATCTTACCAGATATATGATTTGCAAATATTTTCTCCTATCCTGTGGTATTTTCAATCTCTTTAAAGTGTTTGTTAGTTCACACCCTTTTTTTAAAAAAAAATTTAAGACATTTAATTTATCTAGTTTTTTCTTTGTTTCTTGTGCTTTTGGTTTCATATCCAAAAAAAAAAAATCACTGTGAAATAATGTTATGAAGATTTTCCATTGTAAATAAGATTGTCTTCTTAATTTCTTTTTTGTATTATTCATTGTTAAATGTATAGAAATGTAACCAATTTTGTGTGTTAATTTTGTATCCTGTAACTTTGCTGGATTCATTTACTAGCTGTAAGTGTGTGTGCGTGTGTGTGTGTGTGTAATCTTTTTCTATACTTAAGGTCATATAATTTGCTAATGGAGTTAATTTTACTTCTTTATCTCCAATTTGGAAGCCTTTTGCTATCTAATTGTTTTGACTAGAACTTCCAAATCTGTGTTGAATAAAAGTGAAAGCAGACATCTTCATTTTGTTCCTGATCTTAGGGGAAAAGCTTTCAGTTTTTCACCATTGAGTATGATGTTAGCTATGGATTGTTTGCATATAATTTTGATGAAGTTTCCTGCTACTTCTAGTTTATTCAGCATTCTCACAATGAAAAGGTGTTGAATTTTATCAGATGTTTCTTCTTCATCTGTTGAGATAATCATGTGGGTTTTCCTTCATTCTATTAATCTGGTATATCACCCTGAAAGATTTCATATATTGAATTTCATAATTTCATAAATTTCATATATTGAATTATCTTTGCAATCTAGTAATACATCTCATTGGTCATGGTTTATAATTGTTTTACTATGTTGTGGCACATGGTATGTTAGTATTTTGTTTAGGATTTTCACATCTATGTTTAAAAGGATTATTGCTGTGTAGTTTCCTTTTCTTGTTGTATCTTTGGTGTTGGTATTGAGATAATGCTGGCCTCAGAGGATGAGATTGGAAGTACTCATTCTTCCTAGATTTTTTTGAAAGATTTTGAGGATTGATTTTAGTTCTTCATTAAATGTTTGGTAGAATTCACTACTGAAGCCATCTGGTCCAAGACTTTTCTTTGTAAAGAGATTTTTGATTCTGATTCAATCTCCTTTCTAGTCAAAAGTTTTATTGAGATTATCTGTTTCTTCATAATTTTGGTAGGTTGTCCATTTTATGTAGGTTATCCAATTTGTTAGTGTACAACACTTCATGGTACTCTTATAATTTTTTTATTTCTGTAAAGTTGGTAGTAATGTCCCCATTTTCATTTCCTAACTGATTAATTGGGGTCCTCTCTCTTTTTATCTTGTTCCATCTAGTTAAAAGCTTGTCATTTTTTTAAAGTTTTTTCAAAGAAGCAACTCTTGGTGTGATTTTCTCTATTTATTTTCTCTATTTATTTCTATTTATTCTCTATTCTACTCATCACCACTTGAATCTTTATTATTTCCTTCCCTCTGTTATATTCATGTTCATTTTGCTCTGTAATTTTTTATGTATTTGTCTGAAATCCTATACAAAAGTAGATTTACAAACCAAAATTACAATATACACTTTTGTACTGCCTAAGTAATTCCCTTTATCAGAGATATTTATATTACACACATTCAAGTTATTGTATAGGCTCTTTCATTTCAACCTAAAGTACCTGCTTTAGTGTTTTGTGTAAGTCAGGTTGAGTGGAAATGAACTCACTCAACTTTTGTTTATCTGGATATCTTAATTTCTTCATTATTTTTGAAGGAAAATTTTGTCAGATATGGAATTATCAGATGACATCTTTTTTTCCATCACTTTAAATATGTCATCTTCCTTCTTTTGCCTTCCAAGATTTCTGATGAGAAATCGGCTGATAATTTTACTAATGATTCCTTGTACATTATAAGTGACTTCTTTCTTGCTATTATTAAGATTTGCTCTTTGTCTTTTGACATGTTGTGGATGATGTTTCTCAGTGTGAATCCCTTTAAGTTCATCTACTTGGAGTCCATTGAGCTTCTTAGTTTTCAGATGCAGATCTTTGGATCAAATTTGGAAAGCTTGTTTTCCTTACTTCTTTAAATAATTTTTCTGCCCTTTTTTCTTTCTCTTCTTCTGGGACTACCATAATATTTATGCTGATCTATTTATAGTGTCCTACAAGTCCCTTTGGTTTTTTGTTTGTTTGTTTCTCAGAGTTGATCATTTAAATTATTTTATTTTCATATTAAGTGGTTCTCTGCATTCTCGAATCTGCTGTTGAACCCCATAGTAAAATTTTCATCTTAATTATTACACTGTTTAGCTCCACAATTTCTTTTTGGTCCTGTTTTATAATTTGTATCTCTGTTTATATTCTCAATCTGTTCATATTTGTTTCCTAATTTCCTCTATGTCTCTGTCCATATTTTATCTTAGCTCTTTGAATATATTTAAGATAGTTGTAAAGTCTTTGTCTAGTATGTATGATATCTAGGCTTTCTCAGACATGACTTCTTTCAGTTTATTTTGAAATTTTAAGTAAGTTATCTTTTCCTTTTTTTATTTGTATGTCTTATAGTCTTTACATTGAAAATTGGACATTGTCTATTATAATGTGAAAACTCTGAAAATCAGATTCTCTCCATTCTCCAAGTTTTGCTTGTGTTATTGTCATTTTGATTATTGAAGCCTATAAAGTCCATTTGACATTTTTCTAAACTATTTTTACAAACACTATTTCTTGTCATGTTTGATTGTTGAAGACTCTACTCCTTTAGCTCATGTTCAGCTAATATTTTGGCAAAGATTTTATTGAATGTTAGGAACAGAAACAACAAACAAAAATGAGAAAAATTTTTAAAAACGAAACAGAGAGAACAATCATTTTTCCAGTTTTGCCAATTGACTCTGTGCTGGGATAGTCCTTCATCTCTTAGGTAAGCTTGCTCTGAGCTTAGAGATCATCCTTAAGGTGATGCTTAAGGTTTTGTAGTACTTTTCTAAACTTACGTTTTCTCTGGACATGCACTTGGTTTTCTAGATTTCTCTGTTTACATCGCTGATTTTGAGTGTTCTAAATTCTCCAAAGCATCTTGGCCCAGCTTCTCTTCTGGGCCTTTGATGGCCTATTATATATCTCTACCCACTCTCTCTTCCCCAGATGTCTATGAGATTATAATCATCTTGTAGCTTTTACAAACAATGCCCTTCACTTTTCCTGATTACATTCCAAGTTATGCAAAACAGAGATGAGCATCTTATGTCATTCCTTTGGACACCCCCCAAACAAATTTGAACAGATGTGCATAGTAATTTGCAAATAAAGTCTGCTCTGTTGCCTCTGGTTCAAGGGAGAGTCTGGGAACTGGGCTGCCATCTGCTCAAGACCAAGATCACCACTGCGCTGGGAAGGCAGTGGAACAAGACAAGCAAAAATGCCACAAAACTTTCCTACCATTTTAAAGATAGCGTTTTCTTAACTGCATATTTGCCTTCTGACTATGAAACTTTGACTGTTTTACAGAGCTCCTGTAAGATTGGTTTAGACAATTTCTTCTTTTTTTTTTTAAATTTTGTTTTAGTTTGGTTTTGATTTTTTTTTCCTTTTTTTGGGGGGCAGTGAGAGCTTTGGAGTTTCGTAGACCATCATCTTGTGGTTCTGAAAATTGTTGTTATAAATAATGTTTAAACATATGACATAACATGAATCAAAATAATTTTTCTTATATATTAAATAGGTATGTATATAAATAAAACAGACAAAAACAAAAACAAAAACCTTTTCCTAAATTTTATCTTCTTCTCTAAGTGCCAAAAATAAGGAGAAAATATAGATCACTGATGTCAAACTTCTCCAATATGTCATTAACAATTCTTTAAAAAAGGCATTAAAATGAATTATCAGAAAAATTGAATAAAAAAGACAAAATATAAACACCATTTTATTATTTTTAGAGTAAATAGACAAAATTTATTCTATAATATTTCTACAGAAGTTTCTAAAAGGCTCTTTCTCAATACTAACGAGTAACCACCAGTTCTCAGCCTGGCATTTGTCAGTGGACCACTTTGTGTGGTCTAGGTTGATGATTATCTTTCTCTTTTCTGAATTAGAAAGACTCCAAAGAGCAAAGGAATAAATTACTAAGGGAAAGGGAAAGATTGTTTTGGCTAAATGTTAAAATTGTCTATACAGGAAATCATCTAAACATTGGAGGCAGGGAATCATTTGGAAAAATTTTCCTCCAAATATGGTGAAAAGTTAATAAGTACATAACAATTTATATTATGTAGGTCTTGATTTCCTTTCAAGAGAAGAAAATATCAATCACACTAAAGCCTGGTACATTTTTTTGCTATAAACTTATTTAAAATTTTTCCTAACAATTTTGGAGATTAGGACAAAGATTTGTGCTGAACGATACTTAGTTAATTTTTAATCATAGGATCAAATCAAGGCACATAAATAAAAAAAGAGAACTCTACATTTTCAAAGTATGAGAGTGCTCAAAACATTTTTGAGAGTGAGATATATACCATAATGCTTAAGAGCTTAGGCTCTGGAAGTGAACCGTCTTGAATTGAGTTTCACCTTTAACACATATTACCTGTGTAACCTTGAACAAGTTAAACTGTGACTCTTTTTCTCATCTGTGGAGCAGTGACAATGACAGTTCCTATTGTGAAGATCAAGGAATGAATACATGCAAAACTTTTCTTGACCCATACACAACACTTAATAACCAGTAACTATGATTATAATTAATCTCCAATTACAAACATGACAAACATGCAGAATTTGCCAGAGACTTATTGCTCAGAATTGTTCTTTACTCATTTTGACTGGCATTTAAAAGAACTTCCTAGACTAGAGAGAGAAGACAGGATGGAATAGAGAAAGTTTTCTTGGTTATGTAGTTTCATCTATATTCCCAGTTATGCAGCTCTGGGATTCACACAACTACTGCATTTCAAAACATCATTCCCTTAAGAACGCATTTTTATAAACTTTATATGGTAGAGGTTACAACTCTGACTCTTCTCAAAGTAGGAGTATTAAAGCCGGATATGATACCTTCTAGCCAGATTCTGGGAATCCAGTTGGAGGCATTTGTGTGTTGGGGTGGTTGTGAACTCTGCCAAGCTTGGTACCAGAACTTGGGTCATGAGAACCTGTATTCTTCCAGGAACAATGAAATCAGTGAAAAGATCACATGAAGATTGAAGATTTGTTGATGGCAATTGCTGTCTTTTTAATATTTAAAATACATCCCACATTTTCAGTTGTTAACCTGTTATTGTAAAGAAAAAAACCAATAATCATAATAAAATCACAAACTGAGGGAAATATTCCAAATGTGACTTTCTTCAAACCATGCTTTTTTTTTTTTAGGTTTTCATTTTAATTCCAGCTAGGTAACATACAGTGCAATATTATTTCCATGTGTACAATTGATTAAATGCTTCCACTTCTGCACCCAGTACTCATCAGAAGTATACTCCTTAATCCCCATCATTTATTTCACCCATCCCTCAGCCATCTCCCCTCTGATAAACATCAGTTTTTTCACTATAGTTATGGTTTGCCTCTCTCTCTCTTTTTTTCCCACATGTTCATTTGTTTTGGTTCTTAAATTCCACATATGAGTGAAATCACATGGTATTTGTCTTTCTCTGACTTATTTTGCTTGGCATAATACTCTCTAGCTCTATCCATGATTTCATTTTTTTATGGCTGAATAATATATATCTACCACGTCCTCTTTATCCATTCATCAGTAGATGGACATTTGGGCAGTTGCCATAATTTGGCTATTGTAAATAATGCTGCTTTAAACACTGGGGTTCACGTATCTGTTTGCACTTATGTTTCTGTATTCTTTAGGCAAATATCCAGTAGTTCAATTTCTGGATTGTAGGGTAGTTCTATTTTTAATATTTTGAGGAAACACCATACTGTTCTCCACAGTGGATGCGCCAATTTTCATTCCAACCAACAGTGCACAAGTGTTCCTTTTTCTGCACATCCTTACCAACCGACTCCTGTGGTTTCTTGTTGATATTAGCCATCTGACAGATGTGAGGTAATACCTGATTGTGCTTTTGATCTGCAGATCCCTGATGATGAGTGATTTGAGCAGCTTTTCATGTGTCTGTTGGCCACTTGTATGTCTTCTTTGAAAAATGTCTATTCATGTCTTCTACCCATTTTTTTTTTTTTTTTTTAAAGATTTTATTTATTTATTTGACAGAGAGAGAGATCTCAAGTAGGCAGAGAGGCAGGCAGAGAGAGAGGAGGAAGCAGGCTCTCCGCCGAGCAGAGAGCCCGATGCGGGCCTCGATCCCAGGACCCTGAGATCATGACCTGAGCCGAAGGCAGAGGCTTTAACCCACTGAGCCACCCAGGCGCCCCTACCCATTTTTAATTGGATTATTTGTTTTGGGGTGTTGAGTTGTATCAATTCTTTATAAATTTTGGATGATAAACTTTTACTGGTTATGTCATTTGCAAATATTTTCTCCCACTCTGAAGGTTGGCTTTTAGTTTTGTCAATGGATCTCTTTCCTATGTAGAAGCTTTATATTTTCATGTAGTCCCAATAATTTATTTTTGCTTTTGTTTCCCTTGCTTCAGGAAACACATGTAATAAAATATTGTTATGACCAATGTTAGAGAAATTACTGCCTATTTTTTTCCCTAGGATTTTTATGATTTCAGGCCTCCCATTTAGGTCTTTAATTCATTTTGAATTTATTTTTGTGTATGGTGTAAAAAAGTGCTCCAATTTTATTCTTTTGCATGTAAGCTGTCCAGTTTTCCTAACACCATTTGTCTTTTGGCCGTTGGATATTCTTTCCTGCTTTGTTTGAGATTAATCGACCTATACTTATGGGTTTATTTCTGGGATTTCTATTGTTATATTGATCTATGCTTCTATTGGTGTTGCAGTACCATAATGTTTTGATTACTATAGCTTTTTAATATAACTTGAAGTCTGGAATTGTGATGCCCCCACTTTGTTTTTCTTTTATAAGTTTGCCTTGCCTAGTTGGGGTCTTTTGTGGTTCCATATAAATTTTAAGATTCTTTGTTCCAGTTCTATAAAAAATGTTATTGGTATTTTGACAAGGATTGTATTAAAGCTATAGATTGTTTAGGTAGTATAGACATTTTAACAATATTTGTTCTTTCAATCATGAGCACAGATTGTCTTCCCATTTCTTTGTGTCATCTTGAAGTTCTTTCATCAGTGTTTTATAGTTTTCAGAGTACAGGTCTTTCACCTCTTTCGTTAGGTTTATTCCTAGGTATCTTATTATATGGGGTATAATTGTAAATGGGATTGTTTTCTTAACTTCTTTTTCTGCTGCTTTGTTATTGGTGTATAGAAATGCAACAGGTTTCTGTACATTCATTTTTGTATCCTTTAACATTGCTGAATTCATTTATCAGTTCTAATGGTTTTTTGTGGTCTTTCAGTTTTTCTCTATATAGAATAATGTCATCTGCAAATAGTGAAAGTTTTGCTTTCTTACTGATTTTGATGTCTTTTATTTCTTTTTTGTTGTGTGATTGTTGTGGCCAGGACTTTCAGACTAAGTTGAATAAAAGTGGTGAGAGTGTACCTCTTCATCTTATTCCTGACCTTAGGGGAAAAGTTCAGTTTTTTCCCATTAGGATGATGTAAGCTGTGCATTTTTGATAGATAGCTTTAGTATATTGACATATGTTCCCTATAAACTTACTTTGTTGGAGGTTTTTATTATGAATGGACATTATACTTTGTCAAGTGTTTTTTTTCTGCATTTACTGAAATGATCATATGGTTCTTATCATTTCTTTTATTAATGTGATGTATCATGTTAATTGACTTGCAAATATTGAGCCACCCTTGCAACCCAGGAATAAATTGCACTTGATCATGGTGAATGACTTGTTAAATGCATTATTGGATTTTTTGCTAGTGTTTTGTAATGGTTTGAAAAGAATAGGTATTAACTCTTCTTTAAATATTTGGTACAATGTGCCTGTGAAGCACTGAACTTTTGTTTGGTATTTTTTGATTACTGATTCAATTTCTTTATTATTATTGGCCCGTTCAAATTTTCTATTTCTTCCTGTTTCAGTTTTGGCAGTTTATACGTTTCTAGGAATGCATCCATTTCTTCTAGGTTGTCCAATTTGTTATTCATAATATTTCCTGACAATCATTTTTATTTCAGTGGTGTTGGTTGTAGTTTCTCCTCTCTCATTTGTGATTTTACTTATCGAGTCCTTTCTCTTTTTTTTTCTTGATAAGTCTGACTAGAGGTTTATCAACTTTATTGATTTTTTCCAAGAACAAGTTTTTGGTTTCATTGATCTGAGTTTTTTTATTCTTAATTTTTTTTTTAGTTTCTATATCATTTATTTCTATTCTAACCTTTGTTATTTCCTTCCTTCTGCTGGTTTCAGGTTTTGTCTGTTCTTTTCTACCTCCTTTAGGTATAAGTTTAGGTTGCTCTAGATTTTTCTTGTTTCTTGAGGTAAGGCTTATTGCTATAAACTTCCTTTCTAGAACTGTTTTTGTTACATCCCAAAGGTTTGGGCCCTTGTGTTTTCATTTTCATGTGTCTCCATATAGTTTTGAATTTCTTCTTTCATTTCTTGGTTGACCCATTCATTGTTTAGTAGCATGTTATTTAACCTCTACGTATTCGTGGTCTTTCTAGATATTTTCTTCTGGTTGACTTCTAGTGTTATAGCATTGTGGTCAGAAAAGATGCATGGTATGATTTTGATCTTGAATTTTTTTGAAGCTTGTTTTGTGGTCTAGTATTAGATGTATTCTGGAGTCTGTTCCATGTGGAGGTGAAAATAATGTGTATTCTGCTGTTTAGAGATGGAATGTTTTGAATATATCAGGTAAATCCATCTGGTCCAGTGTGTCATTCAAAGCCACTGTTTCTTTTGATTTTCTGTTTAGATGAGCTGTCCATTGATGTAAATGGGTGTTAAAGTCCTCTATTATTATTGCATTATTATTTATTAGTTCTTTTGTATTTGTTATTGTTTTATGTATGGGTGCTCCCATGTTGGGTGCATATTTACAATTGTTAGATCTTATTGTTTGATTGTCCCCTTTATTATTATAGTGTTCTTTTTGTCTCTTGTTACAGTCTTTGTTTTAAAGTCTGTATTGAACAATATATGTATTGATATGCCAGCTTTTTTAAAAAATCCATTTGCATAATAGATGATTCTCTATCTCCTCATTTTCAATTTGCAGGTCTTTAGGTCTAAAATGAGTCTCTTATAGACAGCGTATACATCGGTCTTGCTTTTTTACCCATTCCGTCACCCTATGTCTTTTGATTGGAGCATTTAATCCACTTACATTTAGAGTATTTATTGATATATATGTATCTTTTGCAATTTTATCACTTGTTTTGTAGTTGCTTCTGAAGATTTTCTTGATCTTGTGTTTCTCTCTTTCATGGTTTCCTGATTTTCTTTAATGATATATTTAGATTTCTCTCTCTTTATTCTTTGTATATTTTTTAGTGGCTTTTGATTTGTGTTTACCATTAGGTTTATATATAATATTTTCTGCATAAAGCAGTCTATATTAAGTTGATGGCCATTGAAGTTTGAACCATTCTTTACTCCTCTCCTCCCCAGGTTTTAGGTATGTGGTGTCACATTGTATATCCTTTTGTTTTGTGAGTTCCTTGACTGAGCTTTTAGAGAAATTTTCATTTTTACTGCTTTTGTGTTTCCTATTGTCATACTGTCACTTTTGGTCTTTCCTGTCCACTCAAAACGTCCACTTTAATATTTTTTGTGGGGCTGATTTACTGGTCATGAACTCCTTTAGTTTTCATTTGGGAAATTCTTTATCTCCCCTTCTATTCTGAATGATAGCCTTGCTGGACAAAGTATTGTTGGCTGGAGATTTTCCCCACTCAGCACTTTGAATATATTATGTCACTCATTTCTGGCTTGGAATGTTTCTGCTGAAAATCCACTGATAGCTTTATGGGGTTTCCCTTGTATGTTACTGTCTTCTTTTGCTGCGTGCAATTTTTTTTTATCACTATATTTTGCCATTTTTCTTCTTTTTAAAAAAAGATTTCATTTTTTTATTTGAGAGAGCAATAGAGAGGGAGAGAGAAAAAGAAGGAGCAGGGTAAGGGGCAAAGGGATAGGGAGAATCAGACTCTCCACTGAGCAGATAGCCTAACATTCCGGGACTCTGGGATCATGGCCTGAACCGAAGGCAGATGCTTAACTGACTGAACCACCCAGGTGTCCTATATTTTGCCAATTTAATTACAACACGTCTTGGTATGGGTCTGCCTTTGTTGATTTTGTTGGGGTTCTCTGTCCCTCCTATATCTGGATATGTGTTTCCCTCTCCACATTAGGGAAGTTTTCAGCTATTATTTCTTCACATAAATTTTCTGGCCCCTTTTTACTCTCTTCTCCTTCTGGGACTCCTGTAATATTAATGTTATTATGATGGATGGAGTCATCATGTTCCCTAAGTCTATTCTTGTTTTGCATAATTCTTTTTTCTCTCTTCATTCAGCTTGATTACTTTTCTTTCTTTCTTTTTCTTCCTTTCTTTCTTTCCTTTTTTTTTCTTACTTTCCATTACTCCTGTATTCTAGGTCATTCATTTGTTCTTTTGTTTCTTCCTCCCAGCTATTCATTGCATCAAGCATGTTTCTAATCTTATTTATTGCACTTTTCATCTCTGTTTGGTTCTTTTTTAATCTTTGTGTTAAGGGTCTCACTGATATCTTCTACTCTTTTCTCAAGTCCAGTGATGATCATTGCTTGTGATCATTGCCTTTTTTTTTTTAACTGACTGTGCCACTCAGGCACCCCTCAACATAAGTTTATGTATTTATTTTTATGTTCATATTTTTATTATTAATATATAATGTTTTATTTGTTTCAGGGGTACAGGTCTGTGATTCAGCAGTCTTACACAATTCACAGCACTCACCATAGCACATACCCTCCCTTGTGTCCATCACCCAGACATCCTTAGGATCATTGCTTTAAATTCTCCATCAGGAATGTTACTTACATCTGTTTCATTTAGGTCTTCAGCTGTGGCCTTGTTCTCTTTCTTCATTTGGGACAAATTTCTCTGTCTTTTCATTTTTTCTATGTTTTTGTACCTGTTTCTGTATGCTAAGTAAGTTAGCTGTTCCTGAGGGTAATGGCCTTATGAAGAAGAGATCCTATAGTGCCCTGCAGTGTAATGGAAATTACAGGGCCTGGAAATTCAGTGAGTGTCTCCAATGTGTGCTGCATGCAGTCTGCTGTTTTGTCTTGGCCACTTTATCCTTCAGGCCAGTTGTCTGCAGAGGCTCTCTTTGCCTCCTGTGGGCAGTGTATGGTTTCTGCCCTAAAACTGGTGCATTTTAACTGATGAGTTCTGGTGTGCTTATGAAATAAGACCTATCACCACTGCCCCAGAAAAAGGCCTTATAAAACTCCTGGGTAGGAGATGCAGTGTGAGCAGATGTTTGTACTGGTCTTCTGGGGGAGGGGGTCTGCCATGCTGGGACTGAGCCAAGTATGAATGGGAAAGGTGGCTCCACTGGAGTGTGGGATAGGGGGCTTGGTGTAAGCATGTTAAGCAGCGAGCCTCAGAGCTGTGCTGGTTCCCACAGGTGGCCCTGTGCTCATGCTGAAGGGCAGGGGAAGGAAATGGTGCCTTTCTTTGTTCCTTTTTTCCCAGAGGGTTCTCTGTGGATGCTGACTCTCTGGGACACACTCCAAGACACTCTCTGAGGTGAGCAAGTAACCTTCCCACTGTATGCCCCAGACACTCTTCAGATTGCTACTTCCATGGTGTATGTGTATGGACTGTTTGCCCTGCCTTCTCTCCAAGAGCCACCCCAAAGGTTCTCTTTGGGAGAACCCTCAAGGTTCTCCCTGAGCCAAGCCTTCTGACCTTTAAAACTCCACACTGTAAGCCCTGCTGGTTGCAAGAACTCATGATATTCAGCCCCTCTTGCTTTTTAAACCAACTTCTATGGGGATTCATCTTCCCCACGTGGGCTCCCTTGTGTGCTAGTCTGTCTCTCACCTTTCTCCATGGCTGGGGGTCCCTCCCCAGCGTAGCAAGCTCAGTCTGTTTCTTTCCTACCCTGTGTCTCTACACTTCCTATCTTCTTCAATGTGGCTTCTTCTCTACCTTCAGTTATGGAGTTGTTCTGCCAGTCTTCACATTGATTTCTGAAGTATCTAGGAGTTTTTCTAGTTGTCTTGTTGTAGTCATAGGATGGGGCAAGCCTAGAGTCCTAATCCACCACCATCTTGCTCTCCCCAAATCACACTTTGTTATCTGGCTTCCAAGGACACCCCATGTGTCCTTTGAGACCTTCCAAAAAGCCCTTCCTTCTCTCCCCACTCAATTGTGTTGCTGCCTTTGGAACTCAGAAGCTCCTGGCCACCAGAAACCCCTCTCAAGAGCCCTATTGTCACCAGGTGCTTGTCCTGGCAAGGGCCCAATCCACACTTCTCCTAGCATCTGTCCTGCCACACATTTAAATTTCATCACAGGAATACTTACAGGTTTTCCAATCCATGCTGTCATCTTCCATGGATAAGTTGCTTTGAGAAAGATGGAGGATTCAAGAAAGAACCCAGCTTTGAGGCCAGGATCCATATTCAGTAAAAAGTAGGCTTTGTTAGGGGAAAAAGAAAGCACTGAGAATACAAATTCAACTGGAAAGAAACCATCTGGGGAGAGAGTAAAAACTGCTTATTTCTTACCTGGACTTACTTTTCTGTAGACATTTCTGTAGATTTCCAAATACACCCTCAGTATCTCAACTTGGACATTAGGCTTCTGACTATGCTTTGAAATAGCTCTCAGCCCCCTCACATAAACCTCTATCTGACTTTCAAATTTCAAAACTCTGTAAGGCTTTGACTCATATTTAATGCAGTGTTACTAGTTACTAGCTATGATTATAGCTCATTTCAACCTGTTTTATTGGGTGAACAAGTTGTGTTTCTTATTGCTATTCAACTATTCATAATTAGAGCAGAAACACTTCCAAATAATACATAAAATCCCTTGTCAAGAGATTTTGTAATGGCATTTGTCAAGAGTATTAAGAGAAAAGAAATTATATTGTAGAAGAATCCTCTGATTAAAAAAAAATTATCTGAAGACACATGCTTAAGTAGATTACACTGCAGACTTGGCCCACTTCCATTCATTAGTTATATCGGTAGGAAGAACACAACTTGTAACTACAAAAATATCTCTGTAGGCATGATAAATTTATCTGTGATTGGATCAATTGGGATTTCATGGTCTGAAGCATTATGTATTTGTCAGTATTGTTTAATTGTTTTCAGCAAAGTGACTCAATCGTATTGTTCATGTCATTGAGGGGGGAAAAAAGGAAATGGTCTTGTGTACTAAATCCAGGCAGTTGGTCTTTGTCCAGGTATACTTTTCCATTTGCTAATAGAGTCTTGTTATAAAACTTAGACTATTTCGTGTAGTCACAGCCCATTAGCCATCTGTTTCTCCATAACATACTTTTTTCTTATAATGTAAGGATATCATTATTTTGCATGTTACAAGGCATTTGATTTATCTTATATCTATTAAGGAATAAAAACAAAAACAATCAGAATCTCATATTTAAACAATATTTTGATGAACATATGTTTAAGGAAAAACTGATTTAAAACATGGGAACTTAACCTAAAATAATAAAATAATAACAAAAAAGAAAGCTGCAAAAATAGCTTCCTGAATAAATAATGCATTGCAGTAGAAGATGCATTACAAGGTACATGAGTAGTCAGCACAGCTTTATGAATATCAGATGGAGATATGAATGCTCTGAAAGTGTGTGACACGTGATCATGAAAAACATGTTGCCTTTGTTCCTTTTGTTCCCTGGTAAAAGTAGCGACAACAGAGTTTGATACCTCCTCCAACCTACCTTCAAAGTAACAAAGGACAGAAAAGAAAAAAGCAGGAAATTGACGAAAAGACTGGTTAGAGGTGGCTTGCCAGTGAGTTGCTTCTCAATTATCTGAAGCTATCACCCTGCATATCCCAGGCAGTGGTTGTCTGCTTCGTACTCATCCAAGCATTCCCAGCATGTAACGGTGCTGGCACATATTTGACAGATGTATTTTTAATTTTTTTTCTAAATACAGACATATCTTCAGTACTACAGAAACTTAAAATACAAAAAGTATAAGAAATAAAATATATTTGCCCATAATCTCACTACTTTGTGATAAAACTGTGAGTTCTATGTCATTTATCTGTTCATGTTTTTGATACATTTATGAATGTGTAACACATACACAAATAAATACATAATTGGAGTAATGCTCTATATATCTTTTGAATATTTTTATCTAATTCTTTTGTCGTTAAAATGCTTGTACATATTTTTTTAAAAAACCAAATTGAATTTCTTGGTTTATAACAGAAAAAAGAGTGTATTCTAATTCATTCCATCCCTCCCTTGATTCTTATTTCTTAGCAATCATTGTCTTCAATACTTGTCGCTGTTTGTTCTGGTATTTTACTCTATATTCCTAAATAACATGCTTATACTACTCTTGCATAATTATTCAGTTTACAGTTTTACTAGTTCCCTTCCTACTAAAACAGATGATGATTTAATTTTGTTCTATTTCTCACCTCTACACACAATACCTTCTCCATTTTTAAAAATAATCAAGTCACATATGACTTCCACAGACATTAATATCATAATTATGTTAGTCTTTCTAATACTGAAACATCTGCATGCTTTCAGATCTTTATTATATAACCTTTTTCAGTTTGTTTTTTTAAATAATTTACAGGTTTTTGCTTATATTTTTGTTCCTATATTTTCGCTTACCTACTTTCTTTAAAGTTCCATTTTCTAATTGGAATGGGGGTTTATCTACTATTATTCTATTTTGTTTCATAGTAATACGATCTTTCACCTTTTCCCTAAGTATACCATGGGTATATGAAATTATGTAATGGGGAAGGAAAAGTATATATGAAAAATTTGACTCACTGAACTAGAAATACAAACATGTCATGTTCTTTCTTTCTTTCTTTTTTTCTTTCTTCTCTTTTCTTTCTTTTTTAATAAACCAATTTAACTCAGTTCCCACACACTGGCATTATTGGGCAATCCAAACAGACATTTTCAAGATCCTCCTTATGCATCTAGGTTTTTAATTTTATTTTAATTCAATGAAAAAGACTGAGAGGTCTGCTTTAATGACACAGTCCTATCGGATTTTGTCTACTTGAATTTTATAACACAAGTTTGCTACAACTGGATCTACATGTGATTATTGAAATATTTTCAACATATAAAGCTTCTTGATGATAGATGGACATTATCAATAAAACACTTTATCTTGATATTTATTCTTGAAAGTTCAGATTTGTCTGATATTACATCAGTAATTAACTTTGATAAACATGATTTTTCTATGTTGTGTCTCTCCTAATCAAAGCCAATAGGAATTTTAAAATATATATGTTTGTATTTAACACACTGCAAAATTAAGTTTCTTTTTCTTTTGGTGTAGTAGGTTTTTATTATTTATTTATTTATTTATTTATTTGGTAGTAGGTTTTTAAATTGTAAACTATTCTGAATCATGACCTCATGATGGTTAGGATTATGGCTGATAGGTTGATAATAATGTTAATTATCTAAAGGGCACTGCTATTTAGAAAAGATATAAAACTTATATGTCTTATTGATGAAGCAAAAGGAGAAAAAAAATAGACACATAGATGCCATGAGGAATGAGAAAGATAATGTACCATAAAGGAGGATTTTTTAAAACCTTGAAATACAGCTGTATATAAGTAAAAGACAACTTTGGAAATCAAGATAATTAGCATGATCTCCTGGAAAAAAATATAAACTACCAAAATTACCCAACCAGAAGTGGAAAATTTTAATGGACCAACTAGAATGAAATCCAGGAGGTAATAAAAGATATCCTATTGAAAAGGGCACGTGGACCAGGTTTCTTCACAGCTGAATTTTAAATAATCTATTAAAGATTGATAATGCTGTTGAAACTATCCTTGGCCGTAAAAAAAGATATAAATCTTCCTGTTTCACTTTACAAAGCCAGTAAAATTTTAATAATAAAACTTCATCATGATAGCATCTAAAGTAAAATTATAGAAAAAAGTCTCAATTTTAAGGGTAAAAACAGATAATTTTCAGTAAAATGTTAACAAAGGACCCAGAAATACATCAAACAGGTAATACACTATGACCAAATAGGTTTTATACAGAAATAAAAGAATAGTTAAATATAAATGTACGTGTCAAATAATCCATTATGTTAATAAATTATAAGAGAAAAAAGATCATATTCTTTGATGCTGAAAAGGTATCTCATAAAATTTATAAGCCAGTCCTTTTTTTCCTAAAATTAAAACATTGGCACAGGTAATGAATTCATACCTCTTCAAAAGAGGATTTACACTGAAAAGTATTCTTATCACTTGTTCTGACATTGAAACTACAGAATATCAAAGGAAAAAAATCTTAAAAGCAGCTGGAAAGGCAATACAGATTACTATAAAAGAGTGACCCACTTCTAACAAACAGCTCAAAATTAGAAATGAGTAAAATAATATTTCTAATATGTAAAAGAAAATAGCTGTGCATATTTCTGCATTGAATAAAAATATGGTTCAAGCAATTGGGTTAAAAAAGGACATTCTTAGAGAAAAAAGCTGAGGAATTTCGGTACCAGACCACCATTAAAGGGAATTCTAAAGAATGTGCTTCAGAGGGAAAGTTTTCTTAAAGGTCTAAGATGCAGAACAGAAGAATACTGGGGAGGGGGAGAAAGGTACAGCTAAGAAGACAGAAGTAAAATAATTTACAGAGTAGAGGAAAAACGAAGAAGCGCTATGATAAACCGCAATAGCATGTAAGTTGAAAGGAGGGGGCGCCTGGGTGGCTCAGTGGGTTAAAGCCTCTGCTTTCGGCTCAGGTCATGATCTCAGTGTCCTGGGATCGAGGCCCGCATCGGGCTCTCTGCTCAGCGGGGAGCCTGCTTCTTCCTCTCCCTGTCTCTCTACCTGCCTCTCTGCCTACTTGTAATCTCTGTCTCTGTGTCAAATAAATAAATAAAATCTTAAAAAAAAAAAAAAAAGGAGGCCACTGCAGCTGGGATTCTCTTACATCCTTGAATTTGTAAGAAGAAGGTGACGCTACTGGGCGAGTCCGAGACCGCAGAGCGCGGGAAACCTTAGCTTCGCCTGGGCCGGGAGCAGAGCCAGACAGCTGCGGCGCCCTTCCGAACCCCGCGGCCGCAACCAGAGACGGGGGAGAGCAAGAGCCGCGACTCTGCAGAGTGAGCCGCACCTGCGGTGAGGCGGGAGGTGAGCAGAAGCGAACCCGAGGCCGCAGCCGGGAGGCCAAGCCGGCGCGCCAGGCAGCGACCCAGCGGCCCGAAGCTCGCGCATCGCCCCGGGAGAGACGTCCCTGCCCAGCGCTGCGGGGGGGGACAGGCGGTCTCGGGGAGACCCCGGGGCCCAGTGCGGCAGAGCTCCCTGCCCGGGAGCGGGCTTCAGCTCAGGGTTGCCTCAAACCCGGGACTGCAGCGTGGTCGGGCCACGGCTCTCTGGGCTGGGGCCCGGTCAGCAGCAGAACCGGGCCACAGGACGTGGACAGGGGCGAGTGCGTGCCCCAGAAGTTGGCGGGTCTGGGGACTCCGAACAGGGTCGCTCGCCCCAGATGGAAACTCGCTGTCACGGGCTGACTTTATTTGCTTATTTTTGAGAGAGACGGTAGAGGAGCACAAGCAGGGAGAGAGGGAGGGGGAGAAGCAGGCTCCCCACTGAGCAGGGAGCCCCACGTGGGACTGGATCCCAGGACCCTGGACCATGACCCCAGCTGAAGGCAATCGCTTCACCCACTGAGCCACCCAGGCGCCCCTCTGCTCTCAGCTTCTACCCTCAGTAGTGCTCCGTCGCTTTCTTCTCAGGCTGCCTCAACCCTGCCCTGCTGGGCCCTTTTCAGGATGACCCCCAGACAGGCCCTTGGCTGGGTGGCAAAGAAAGTGCAGACTTTCCTGGTTCCCCCCATCACACCCTTCATTCGGTCAGTTCCAGCTGAAGGACTTTGCCTGTGGTCTTATCAAGGATGGGTCCTACCTGGTGCTTACACTCCCTCAAGCCCTGCGGCCCTGGCTCCCAGTTTTCCCGCGCTGTGAAACCGACCAGGATCTTAACACCAACATCTAGCTCCCACTTCCAGACATTGCAGTTGATCTGTGCGGAGTGCAACCCACGCTTGGACATGTTTAAAAGATTCCCAGTGGTTCTGACATGCAACAACGCTTGCATCCATTACTCTGGGGCGTGAATGTACTGTGTTAGAGGGGTCACCTTCCTGTCCCTCTACTACCGGAACGGGCAGCCGGGGGCTGCCCCACTTACCGACAGCTCTCTCCAACCGCTTCTCGGAACTGACCTACTGTCCGCCTCATGACCGACGGTGGGAGACTCAGCACCTATCGTCTCGTTCTAAAATTTGGGAACTTTATTAAATCTCAGCCCAAAGACTCACACCTTAACATCCAGATGTTTGAACGACGCTCTTGAAATTATGAATATGAAGAAACACAGTCAGTGAAGACGGAGTAATCACAAGAACAAACTATTGAAGGGTGTTGCTACCTGTAAAAATAATAGAAATAATTTTCATCCTGTTCTTATTAAATATCGCATTATGTGGAATGTTTATTTTATAACTCCCATCCTGAGATGTATTTATTTTTGCCTATATTCAGGTTTTGAATATTTTTGAAGAGGTATAAAATATGTTAATTTCTTCGGCTAGCTTGTTCAAGATTCTTTAGAAATTCTGACTCAGCGTGCTAAGAACAGGATGCTGAATTACCATCGTCAGCTGGGCAGTGGCATACTGAGAACTATAGTTCTGATTGAAGTAACTGCAATAACTTAGCAAATGAGCTCAGATGAATGGCTTCAATATTGTTTGTGGTTTGCAAATTAGATATACACAGGCAAGGAAAATGTTTCTATACTTTCCTTCTACAATTATGCTCAGTTTGTTACAATATTTCCCTTAAATAAGAGGATTGGAACTCTCAAACCTGGTTTCTGATTTTGGCAAAATAAATTTGCAAATAACCTTGATTCTGGGGCATACAATTCCAAATCAAAGCTATTTACAGTGTAATTTCAAAGACTGCAATCCAAAATCAGGGCTATTTAGAATTTCATCATCCCAAAATGTAAAAAAAAAAAAAATCAAAATGAGTTTTCTTTTTCTTTTTGGAAACTTTTATTTTAATTAAAAATTCCTAATTCTTTTTCAGATAGTGAAAGATAGAAAGAGAAATTTCATTAAAAGAGGAACTGTATCAGTCAGAGTCCTGGCAAAGGCAGATGGTATCCTCAAATTGGGTAATTTGAGGAAAGTTTAATAAAGAGACTTGTTACAGATGCATGTGCAGGGTGGAGGCTGGTGCTATGCCCGAGAGCAGTCCTGGCATGATGGGGGCAAATGCAGGAAGCAATTAACCAGAATCAGAACAGCGGAGGAGTATGTGGAAGGACACATCCCCTTGGGGGAAGTAGATTGCCAGGTCCAATTGCTAATGGTCATCCTCCTAGGGACAAGAGCAAGGAGGGGGAAGGATAGGCAGTGGGTCTGGAGGGCAAATGGAAGATGTTCAACTGGTTCTTTCCTTTGGTCTCTTAACATCCACCTGGACTTCATCCAGGTAAGAAATCCATGTCCTTAACATAGGGAACACACAAAATCCGAACTGCTAGCATAGTATCATGGGGAGATATCTAGACAGCAGGCATATTCCTAACTGAAATCTGAAACATGAACTGCAACTAGGAGTCTGTATAACAGGGAACAGAGAACAAACAGGGAAGGGATAAGCAGTTAATATGAAAAAGAATTGCTGTAGTCCCTTATTAAGTAACTCACCACAAGCTGATGTCGGTGTTCATGGCTGTCTTTGTCCCCTACCTACTAGCATCTCCACAGAGTGGGTTCTTTGCCCAGTAGAATGGCCCAGATTTTCATTCAGATGGGCAGTGAGATTTTAGAGGTCTTACCTTTATTGGATAGCAACAGTTCCCTGGTGATAAGGAATAAGAAATCTCCTTATTTGAATTTAGAACCTCCTTGCTTGCATAGTATAGTGGCAACCCCAGTGGGATCAAGTGCATGCGATCATGGAATTACCCCCTTGTCTGTCTGTTGGTTTGGTGGTATAGGGGATCCAGAGTAGCCAAGGCTGAGTTTCAGCTTCTAGTTCATGGAATCATAACCATGCTCCCCATGAAAAGCACCCCTTCCCTGGGCATAGGACCTCTAAATTCAGGGAGGCTAAGATTGCAGGGACTAAACAAGCACTCATCCAGGGTTTTATTAGTAACTAGGGCAACTTCTACCTCCATGCCTTGGTTTCTGAACCCGACTCTAGGTAAGAAGGCACCAAATATTAGCCATTGGTTAAGGATACACTGTATCCTCTAAGACAGGACTTATAGTCTGTCAGAATTCTGTCTCCTAACTGGTGTAATGACTGCACTGCAGCTTCTGGGACAAAGAGCAGATGACAAGAACAGAATCACATTGCCATACATCCTTCTCCATAAAATGAATTTCTTGAACAGAAGCAATATGTGCAAAATTACATGATGATGGATCAGGCATTCTGTAAGTCCATAACTGGTGGCATTGGCAGAAGTGGGGGCAAGGAAAACTAATTTCTACCAAGAATATGTGCCTGTTCCTGTGAAGACAAGTCACTCTTCCCTCCATGGTGAAAGGGATCCAAGCTAACGACTTGCTACCGGGGAGCAGGCTGGTCACCCTGGACAGTAAGCTTGTCCTGGGCGCTCAGAGCCCACTTTTAATGAGCAGACGTCCATGAACTGTCTCACTTTTGTACCAACCAAACAGGTAAGGTGAATGGTGACTGAGCATCTTTCGGGTATTCACTGGAGGCATTTGTCTCTTAAATTCCTTAGGGAAGTGGTATCTGACTTTGGTTCACTCTCAGGGAGGTTAGTGGGAAAGGGAGCATTTCCAGGGGGTTCCATCCGGACTTTCCTACTATAATAGTGTTTTCTGGTCAGGAAATAAATAAGGAAATTTTCAGTGATTAATTACATTTATCCTTACTATATTTTCTGGGACTAGAAGAGTGTCCCAGGATGAATCCACAGTCCCACTAGCCCCACTGTGGGAAAAACTTGGGTCAAGCCTCCATCTGGGACCTGGCCAAACTGGCCAGTTGGCCATCAGACCAGAGCTAGTGTCTAAATACCTTGGGATACCTTCGTCTTTACTGGTTCAAGTCAGTAGATTCCTCTGAAAATGGTGAGGAAGATCCATGATACACTCCTCAAGCCGCACTGTAGGCTCCTTTCTCAAAAGCCTCAGCCTTCTCCTCTGACCTTCAGACGCCTTTATCTGGTGATAAATCAGGCTGTCAAGCTGGCCTGCATATGAGAATCACCGGGGAAGCTTCAAATAACACTGACATCTGAATCCCACTCCCAGAGATTCTGATTTACTTGGTCTGGGGTGTGACCTGGACTTTGTGAATTTCGAAAACTCCCCAAGGGCTTCTGATGTGACCGTGGGTTGAGAACCACTGATCCAAAGAAATGAAGTAGTACTAGACTGGGTTTTTGTATTTTTACCAAGTTTCCCCAGGTGATTCTGATGGAACAAGAAAATCTGTACTAGAACATGCCAGAAAGGTTTCAGCATTTGTACTGCACAGACTGTAAAGCACTGTTAAGTCCTGTTTCAATTAGCCAACCTAGTGAAAGATTTACACCACCTCCAGGTGCTTGAGGCAACACATTAAACTCAAATCCTGCAGTGAGTACAGACATTTTATTGAATATGGCCAGCTCAAACTTGATGCTTAATCATTCTTGGTCCGACACACTTTGACTCTACCCTTTCACATGCTCCCCAGGGTCCTGGCAGTACAGATGGGCTTTATCACATATATTATGATCTATATTTGCTTGCAGAGCAGATCTTGTACTTCTTTGTCCTATGTTGGAGTCTAATTAGGAGCCTGTAGGCATTGGATAAAGAATGTGCAATGCTGAGACAAGCATCAGCTGAGGGCCCTTGGCTTAGGTGTAGTTGTTCATAAGCTTTTAAACAAGGGGACACTGGTTCCTTCTTATGGGAAAGTCAAGTGGCTCTCTCCACTTGCAAGAGTTTCAGAAAAATTTGAAGTTCAATGTTCCCTATCTCTTTTAGCACAAATCTTCCTGTTCTGTGTTTATGTATTTGAGAGAGAGAGAGAGAAGAGAGCACGAACAAGCAGGGGGAGGGACAGAGCGAGAGGTGGGAATCCCAAGCAGACTTCACGCTCAGCACGGAGCCTGACATGGGGCTCGATCTCACCACCTGAGATCACAACCTGAGCCAAAGTCAAGAGCACGAGGCTTAACCCACGAAGCCACCCAGGCACCCCTCTCCAAGTCCTTATGATCAGACTCTGGCATGGTCTTCAGCTCTGTCTGCCCTAAAAGTCCAGGAGGTGAGGACATCTTGTTAACTGTTTCTAAGAGTGTCTGATTTCTACTCATGTTCTCAATTCTATATTCGTTGCTTTCCATTTCTCTCTGGGGCAGAGTTTCTCAGCCTCATCACTGCTGACATTTGGAGCCAGAGAGTTCTTGTTGTGGGGCTGTCTTCTGCACTGTGGGATATTTAGTGCCATCCCCGGCTTCTACCCTCGAGAAGCCAATATTAATCCTCACCTCCAAGTTGTGATGATCAAAATGGTCTCCAAACATTGCCAAAGTTTCCCGGGGGGGTATAATTGCCACTAATTGAGGACCTCTGCTCAAGGGCCATCAGAAAAAAGGCTACCTAATGCCACAGTTTTTAAATTTATATTATCACTGTGGAGACTAATTGCTGGATTGAATGGATTTTCCAACAACTTGTCCTCCATTTGCCCTTCCTTGTATTCTTCGTTAATTTGAATAATCATGATCCTGCAGATGCAGTGTTCCTCATGTCTCTTTTCCTGATGCCAAGGAGAGTAACCCAATCCCAGATTCCCATGTCGAAGGTCTATTTCCTAGAGCTATTTCCAGTACCAATTTCGGTGTCAGTTAACATCCCAGCAGGAAACAGATGTTACACTCAATTTGAGCAATTTGACAACACTTTAATCAAGACACTATTTACATAGATGTGGGCAGTACGTAGGGAAATCAAAAAAGAGAGTGTGGGACCCTGAGCTAGAAATGGGTAATGGGATCTCCATTCCCCCCTCTAGGTCTGAAGATGCAAAGGAGAAAAGAAGTT
Source organism: Ailurus styani (assembly GCA_002007465.1). Taxonomy (NCBI): domain Eukaryota; kingdom Metazoa; phylum Chordata; class Mammalia; order Carnivora; family Ailuridae; genus Ailurus; species Ailurus styani. The sequence continues at coordinate 219,589 of LNAC01000813.1, read as the reverse complement.
CCCCGAATTTCAGAACCAACTGGAGAGAGGGGATCTGGGGAAGGGGGGAGAGGGAGAAGCAGAGACAGAGAGAGTGAGAGAGCAGGAGAGAATGGTGGGGTGTGTGGGGCCTCCTTCCAGCAGCTCTCCTTTAGTGAGGGAGGGATCCCTCCACCCCGGTCCTCACGGCTCTGTCTCCCTTCCACTGTTGCTTTCTCTTGGCAGACCCTACCTCCGGGAAATGTAGGACAGAGCACGAGGAAGCCCCTGGAGGAAGCCCCTTTGTGAAGGTGCTATTGCTCGTATCACACTGATTGATATATACTTCTAGGCACATAACTGGGTAGAGAAAGATGAGGGTGATGAGGTAGAGGGGCAAAAGGAGATATAAAGCATAGGAGATGTGTTTGCAACACTGGAAGAAAAATATTTTGGGTGAAGAAAGAAAATTTCAGACAGAGCATTGTTTGGAAAGATTGTCAGTGACAGCACAGATTGCAGGAAAGAATGAGTAGGATAAACTTGAAAAATAGGAGCAAAAATCCTCCAAATAAAGACTTATTTTGAATTAGTAAATAAATAAATAAGTAAATGTGTATGTGCAAATGTGTATGTTTCTCTTCCCTTCCTTATAATCTTTAAATCAGTAGGGAAAATTTTCCATTTTGTTTGACCAAGTAGAAACTTTAGTGCTACACGTTCACTCACCACTAAAGTCTAATCACTCACAGTCCTAATGATCGTGCCCTATTGATGAAGTCGCCCTGCTTCTCATCCCCTTTATCCTCCACAAGCCACTGGCTTTGTTCAACCTAGGCCTTCTTGCTCCTAGATGATTTCCAAAGCCTGGTACTTCATGTCTAGACTTTTTCCTTCCAAACTGTCTTTTTCTCTACCCTCAGTCATTATTCTAACATAAAATCTGGGAATGCAAATAAATCGATTAAATAACTTTCAACGTTCTCTATTCATATAAACAAAGTTTATAACACTTAGAATAGTTTAAGAGCCTACCCTCCATCTTCTCAGCCTTTCTTGTATTCTAAAATTCTGCACACATATTCCTAGAGATATATTAAGCATATGCCCATTTCCGGAAGCCTCATCGTTTAACACCTCTGTGCTTGGATGTGCTACTTATTCTACCTAGAACGGGCCTCGCCCACCCCAACCTAACCGCCCATGTGTTTCCCCTGAAAAAATTAGTAGTTTACTTTCAGAAGTCAACTCAATGAGTCTACGGCCATACCACCCTGAACACGCCTGATCTTGTCTGATCTCGGAAGCTAAGCAGGGTCGGGCCTGGTTAGTACTTGGATGGGAGAAGTCAACTCAATGATCAATCTTCACTGAAAATGTAACCAAAGTGTTTGGGCAGATTTAGTGCTAAGGAATAGAATTATTATATACACTAAAAATATCCTACAACATTAACTAAAAGATCAAATTAAAACAATGCCGTGTCTCTTGCCTTATGAAACGGTCATGGTAGATGTACCACGTGAGAGGGATGTGATAGAATGGCCACTCTCTTAAATTAATGGTTAAATAATAAATCAATAAAAAAATATTTTTGGAAGGGAAAACAAAAGACCTAACTAATCCAGTGTTTACCCAAAACATTTGGTTTTAGGAATTTATAAGACCCAATAAAAAAAGAAACATGATTCTTGCTCCTGCTAGTATTACTGTTGTTACTGTTGCAAATTCACTTTCTTCTAGCATCAGTGTTTTTTTAATATATAGTGCATTTTTTCATTTCTCTTCAGTTTTTAATATTCATTATGTTTAGTGACAGTTTATTCCTTTTTACTATCGCCTTATATTCTTTTATGCAAAAACACCACAGTGTATCTGTTCTCCAGCTGATGAGTGCTTGGATTGTTTCTCGGTTTTGCGTTCTTCACAGAGAATGCTGCAGGGGCACCTGAGTGGCTCCGTCAGTTAAGAGTCTGCCTTTGGCTCAGGTCATGATCTCGGGGATTGAGCCCTGCATTGGGCTCTCTGCTGAGTGGGGAGCTGGCTTCTCGCTTTCTCTCTGTGCTCTCTCTCCCTCTCTCCACCTCTCTCAAATAAATAAATAAAATCTTTAAAAAAAAAGAATGCTGCGGTGAATATCCTTGCACATGACTCGCGCACATGTGTAAGAGTTTGGGGCTGTACCTAGAAGTGGAGTGGCTGGCTTCTAGACCGTGCACATGTTCAGTTTTGCAAGTGGTGCCACATTGTTTTCCAAAGTGGCTGTAACAATCTACTCTTTCCACCAGCAGTGATTAAGAGTTAGTGTTAGCATTAGTTTTAGATGGGTACTGCATCAAGTGCTTTACACATATTATCCTGCTCAGTCTTCAGCATGAAGAGTAGTAGTAACCCCATTTATAGATGGGAGACAGAAACCCTGAGAGATACATTAAACATGCCGAGGACCACACCACTAGCAAACGGCACACCGAAGAGTAACGCCACCGTCCCTTTGACTGCAGGTACCTGTGCTTATGACCGGACGCAAAACTGTGAAAGAGAGCTAGGGTGAAATTCATTGCAGCATTACTTATTTTTTTTTTCAGAGAATTAAAGAAAACTCTCATTGGTAGAAACACATTTCTTATACATCATACTACCACCATATTATGAAATATGTAGCTAGGAAAATAAGGTTGTAGAAGATATTTCAATAACATAGGAAATGTTCATTATATAGTATTAAATAAAAAGAACCTATAAAATGTGCATACTGTATAATCCAAATATACATATAGATGTGTATATGTGTAATATAACAAATGTAAATTTACTACTTTTTTCTGGGTTGTGGAATTATAGATAACTTTTCTTTCTCATTTATCCTTTTCTATCTTTTCCAAGATGTCAACACAGGCAATGTGTTATTTTCAAAATAAGAATAAAACATCAAAAAATGAAGATTCGTGTTTGATGCTTAGAGCAGAACTTAGGGAAACACTTGTGACTTGAAAGCTGAATTTTAGGGCACGCTGGGTCAAGGGTTCTCAATCTTGTGTTGCTTCAGAAGCACTTACAGGGCTTGATGAAATACAGATTGTCAAGCTCCCAATTCCAGGAATTTCGATCCAGTAGGTCTGAGAAGAACTCTGAGAACTTACCTTCTTAACAGATTCTCAAGTAGACTGGGAGCTACTCTGAGAACCATTGATTTAGGCAAAATGGTTATGAGACTCTTTCTTGGTACATGTGATGACTGTCTCCCTGAGATTTTCCCTCCCTCTCTCCCCTCAAATCCCACGGCTTCCTGTTTGTTGTCTATTTTCCACTCTTCTCCAGTGAAGTGTACTCTCTAGCAACTTTCTGAGAAGGTTGTGGGTAAGAGACTTCCATCCTCCCCCCCTCCTTCTTTTTCTTCTCCCTCCACTTCTTTCTTGAGATTTTCCAACTTTGAACTCCATGCTATGTTGCTTTCTAGTTTCTGAAGAGCTGCTGAGAAGTCCAACACCCTACTGATCACCCGCCCTTTGTAAAGTGACCAGTTTTTCTTTCTGGGGGCTTTTTAAAAAATTTGCTCATTATCCTCGAAGCTCTGAATTTCCACAATCATGATCCTTCACATGGATCTATTTTCCTTCATTTCCAATCCGGCCAAGTTCTGTGAAAAACTCTGTTAAGATTTTTTATGATAATTACATTGAATTTAAAGATTAATTCGGAGGCACTGACATCTTTACAATGTTTAGTCTTTCCGTCCATGAACACACAACAAATTTCTCTCCATTTTTAAGATATTGTCTTATGTTTTACAATAAAATGTTTGATAATTTCTTCTTAAACAGCTTTACATTTCTTTTGGGTATATTCTTAGGTATTTCAGTATTCCTAGGTATTCCTTTTTTCCTACTGGGAATGAACTGTAGTAAGAGGATATTTTATAATTGATTATTGCTGATGCATAGACAGGCTATTGAATTTTGTATATTGGTTACTAGTAAATTCTAATAATTTTTCTGTGGAGTATGTTTTATTTCTTTGTACTTAACCGTGTCATTGTTAATAATGAGCAAATAATGATATTGTTTCTTCCTTTATAATTATAAGCCTCTTACTCATTTTCATACCTTGTTGTTAATGTCTAAGCAGTGTTAGCAGATATCTTTTAATCGTTCCTAACTTTAAAGGGAATGCTTCAACTACTCTAATATTAAGTAGGGTAATTGCTTGGGGTCTTTGATAGACACACTATCAAGTTCAAAAGTTCACTTTGATTCCTAGTTTGCTAAGTGCATTCTTCTTGTCATAAATTAGTGTCATATTATCCAATGCTTTCTAGCATGTGTTAATGTGAATGTATAATTTTTCCTTATAGTATCTCTTAACAAGGTGGATGACATTAATTATTTTTCTAATTGGCTAATTTGGGGTCAGTTCTTCTTGGTCATGGTGTACCCTGAACGCTCTTGGTACCTGCCTTCCCTCTGCGCGACTCAAAACTGCCCTTGCATGGATTGGATCAGCAACCAGGCTTCGACTGCCCCTAAAAAGACCAGTTCCTCTCCCTTCCTGAGGATTAATCCCATTCTGCCTTATGCCTCTGTTTACCTCCATTACTCAAAGGAGCCAATTTCTGCAGGACTTTATTACCCCGACTCTAAACTCTTTACGGATTTGGCTGTACATATCCTGACATGGCTCAGACTGTCATCTTCCTCAACTTTGCAAATTCTTCCACAGTGTAGAGTTGGCAAAATGCTCCACATATTCCACAACTACCTCTTTTATTCCTTTTTTAACTTCTTGATGTAACGACATTTGCTGTTTTCCCGGAAGCGCTCTTAAATGGTACGTGTGTTCTTTCTACACTTCTACACTCCATCCTAGAGTTCAGTTAGGTGGCTGTGGCACCTTACATTTCCCAAAGACGGCCATATCATTGTATAGCCCACCCCACGTGCTCTTCGTACGATAAGGACGTTGATGCTCTCTCTTCGGGGTGTGGGGGAGTCTATGTTCTTTCTCTTGAGCTTGGACCTTTGCTGCTACTTTCGTCCCTAGAATGTAGCAGTAGTGTTGCTACCTAACTCCTAAGGCTAAGCGGTAAAAGAGAATGCAGCTTCTGCCTAGCTCCTCTCCCTTTGGGAGCACTTGCCCTTGCAACCCAAACAGTGTGCGAGGCCACCTGGAGAGGCACGTGTGGGTCCTGCAGCTCACAATCCCAGCTAGGCTCCCAACTCCCATGGCCAGCAAGTGAATGGACCTTCACATCATTCCAGCCCCAGGCTTTATGCTTTCTGAATGGGGCCCCAGACTTAATGGAGTAGAGGTTAACTGTTCCTCTCATGGCTTGTCTAAATTCACAGAAACTATGAGGGATAATAAGTGATTATTGTTGCTTCAAGTTTTGAGTTCATTTGTTATGCAACAACAAATAACTAATAGAGGCCTATAATGTTTTTTATTACTGTTTCCAGACCAGTATCCCAGCTTCCTCCTCATAAAACCCAAGATTTCTGAAGCTAGCTCATGCTTTTTCAGTGTATCCTGTACTACTCTTCTTTCTTCTATCCCTCTTCCCTAGGGTATTGTAGCTGCTGATTTGTTACCTCCTTTTCTAACTCATGAGTCTTACTTTTTGTCATGTCGGTATATGCATAGAAAATGAAGACTCTGGAGATTTCCACTTCCAATGAACCTGTCCACAATTACTGTGAACTCACCCATGTTTTTACCTTGATTATTTCTGCACCAATAATTGTAACTCCTTCATAAGCTCAGTTTTAAGTGTTCCACTTTCTAACTACAACCTTAATTTCCTTTAACTCGCTACCTCCACATTCTAATTTCAACAGCTTTCATCTCAATGAGCCCTCCAAAACTTGACCCATGACCTTGTCCCCATCCTTCAAATTCCACTCATGCCTCACTTCCTTTCTTTTTTAGCTTAGAGTTACTGGTCAAACCTTGTAATCACTTCCATAAATCTCACACTAGCTCATTCTAACTCTCCGTGAACTTTATACCTGCAACCAAGGAACTGAAAGTAAGCAGAGAAAAACATACAATGATAACAGTGGACCTTACATTAAACATGCGTGACCAGTACACTTAAAAGAGATTTTGGTGCTTCCTGCCACTCAGATCACATTTCCCTTACCTTTTCATTCTTCCATTCACTCAGAAGTCTCTTGAAACCCCTTTCCTCTGTTCATTCTCAAGTGAGGACTCTCTTTCTTATTTCTGTTTCTGTGAGGGAATACACACTTTAAATGAGAGCTTCAACAATCCCCACGCTGATCTATCTGCATTGGTAAATGTTCTGTCTTGCCTTTTATTACACGGAATGAGCTCTCTGTGCTCCTAAAACCAGCTCCTCCATTCCCATAGTTAACTCAGTTCCTTCTTTCCAATGCAAGGATGCATGTGAATCATCTCTGGTATAAATACGATTAAATTTCCCTTCTACTGAATCATTTCCATCATCATACATGCATGCCTGAGGAACTCTTGAAAGAAATAACTCCCTTGACCCCAGCAATGTCCCACTTATCTGTCATTAATTTAAAAGAAAATTTTGAAAACATTTCCTGTACTTCCTTTATCCATTTCACATTGTCTCATTCTCTCTTAAAGCCGCACTGATAAGCATCTACTTCGATTATTCCACCAAAACCTCACTTGCCAAGGTCATCCATGATCCACGTTGCCCATTCCAATGACAGGGTCCCATTGCTTGTCTTTCCACATGACAGCGNCCAGCTCTTCCATTCCCATAGTTAACTCAGTTCCTTCTTTCCAATGCAAGGATGCATGTGAATCATCTCTGGTATAAATACGATTAAATTTCCCTTCTACTGAATCATTTCCATCATCATACATGCATGCCTGAGGAACTCTTGAAAGAAATAACTCCCTTGACCCCAGCAATGTCCCACTTATCTGTCATTAATTTAAAAGAAAATTTTGAAAACATTTCCTGTACTTCCTTTATCCATTTCACATTGTCTCATTCTCTCTTAAAGCCGCACTGATAAGCATCTACTTCGATTATTCCACCAAAACCTCACTTGCCAAGGTCATCCATGATCCAAGTTGCCCATTCCAATGACAGGGTCCCATTGCTTGTCTTTCCACATGACAGCGGTGTGTAACACAACCTGCTCTTCTGTGTTGGTTGAAATGGCATAAACTTCTAGTTATAAAAAGAATGAGGTCCACGGATCTAATATACAGCACGGTAATTATAGTTAATAATACTGCTACTGTGTACTTGAAAGTGGCCGAGAGAGTAGATCTTAAATGGTCTAACTACACACACACACACACACACACACACACACACACACACACACACACACACACGATAACTATGGAAGGCAATGGATGTGCTAACTTACCTTATTATGGTAATCATTTTGAAACATATGGGCATACCAAATCATCACATTGTCTGCCTTAAAATTAACACATTTTTACATGCCAATTATATCTCAATAAAGCTCAGGGAGAAAAAGTTTCTTCACTTGGCTTCTGGGAATTATTTAAATTTACCCCTCATCTCCAAGTGCTTCTGCCAATGCAAAATCTCTTGAAGAACAATTCCCTAGTAGTCATGTACCTCTAAAGCATTATTAAATAGAGGACATTTTTCATAAATAGAAATTATTTTATTCATTTAAATGGAGGGGGCAAATATATATCAGTCATTTTTTCTCTCTTTAAACCTTTTTCTCTCCCATTTGCCCACTTTTAGCTCAGGAATAAAGCATTTTGTGGCCAGCAAAATTTCCTCTTGTTTGATCAACACAATGTCTTTTTTCTTGTTCTAATAATAATCTAAAAGACGCAGTACAATGTAGATGGTGGTCGCTGATTGGATTGCTGAGAAGGAAGTGTCCTAAAGTGTAAATAGCTTCAGGTGGCCACAGTGGTCTCCTGGAGGGGAGTCATTTGCCCCAATTATTCAGACACACACTGCATCTCTATCCATAAAAGATTGATGGCACCTTCAAAGACAACAAAAGCCTAGAAAATGATAAATGCTACAAGTGGAGGTGACAAGCAGAAAATAAACTAAAATGGGAACTTAATTGGTGCCAAGAGGGAGGAAAATTGAATGAACTGGATCAACCATAGCATGTTTTCAACATGTCATGCTTTCAGCAAGACAAAGCAAAAGGAAAATGCATTAATTATATGATGCAGTTTCCTGAAGGTAAACTAACTTTTCAGAAGAGGTACAACTAGTCTGCTATGAGCACCAACCAGGACATCCTTTGTACATAAAGTGATCTTGATAGCCATCATTTACATAAGCTCTATTCATGCCTTTATAGCTTCTTTATTTTTATACTGATGCTCATTAGATATATATGCTATTGTGCTAAAGTGAACTAGAATAGCAGCAAGAATTCTCATGGCCAGTGTGGTCCAAGCATCCAGCTCTCAGATTTCATTTGACTTAGAGATGAGGGGCAAATATCTTCAGAGGAAGACAACAATCCTTCCTCTGAAGTGTGGATTATCATAGTGAAGCTTTTGATAAATATGGGGCAGTGACAACCACAAGGTTGTGTGCCCCCAACAGGAAGCATGAGTGTACCTAATCCATGTCTCCTAATGAGGACCAATCCTCATGACTTCACAGACAATAACTTGTGGATAGGGTTGATATTCTCTTTTGAAAGCTTGAGGTTAACAAGGCATCTGCCTAAATAGAAATATGCTTTCATCCATTTCAATGAGATTGTGTCTTACCAGTGAGCAAAGTAATCATGGAAAACAGAATGACACCGAAAAGGCTGGCTCATTGAGTAAGAGCATGAAATCACAGTCGTGTTAGGACACAGGACATCAGCCAAGGAGTTCCGCACCTGCTCATGTCCACACAGAACAATCAACCCTCAGGCAAGTTAAATATTTGCTAGAAAAGGGCAACATTTTAACATTATTTTGGAAATTGAAGATGTTTTAGGGAGTTCCAGGTGGCTCAGATTAAAATTGGGTGCCTTTTTTGCTCATGAGTTTAAAAGTGCCTCAATGTTTCCATTATCTCGGGTTCCATTTCTGTTTTCAGATATGTGTTCAGCAGTTGTTGCTGATGCGTATTTGTAATACTGGAGTCTTCTAGACTGTGTTCAATTAAACAAATCACCAGTGCATAACAAACAGCCTCCAATCACCTAAAATCACTCCTGGCTTGTTAAAATCTCATTTGTTATAGGAACTCTTAAAAACATAAGGTGCCTCCAAGGAAAAATTATTACTACTCATATTGCAACAGGAAATAATGCTCCCTATAAATCAATACCAGCAGGAATGTTCTTATTAAAAAGGGATCCACAGGTCAATTGCTAATTTCCAGCTGACAGCATAATTTAGTAAGGCATACTGTGCCCTCATGGTGGCCAGTGATCATTTTCAGAAAGAGCAGGGGTTATTTTAGTCAGGTTCTGATAGAAGGAATTTGCAACAGAAATAAAATAGAATCAAAGTTTCCGAGATCATCTTGTTTTGGATATTTCCTCTTTTTAAAAGCAGCTTTAGTGAGGTGTAATTGATACACAGAGAACAACATGTATGCAGTGTGCATAATTTATTGTCTGGACACAGGCAAACACCCATGATGCCATCATGACAATCAAGGTAGTAAACATACCCAACACTCTCCACAGTTTTCTTGTGTCCCTTCGTGTTGTTTTTGTGTTCTGTGTTTTATGTGTGTGCTAAGAATACTTCGCATGAGGTCCACCTGTTAACAGACTTTGAAGGTAATGGTACAGCATTGCCTCTAGGCATTGCGTTGTACAGAACCCGTTCATCTCGTACAACTGCAACTTTATACCCTTTAGACGAGAACTCCCAGTATCCCCACTGCCGAACCTCTGGAAACCACCACTGTATCCTTTGCTTCTGTGAATGTGGTGACTTTACGTTCCTCACCTTAGTGGAATGATGCAGTATTTGTTCCTCGGGACCGGCCTCATGTCACGTAGCATAATGTCCTCGAGGTTCACCCATCTTTCTGCAAATGGCAGGAACTCCTTCCATGTTAAAGCTAAATAATATTCCATCGTGTGTGTGTGTGTGTGTGTGTGTGTGTGTGTGTGAGGGAGATTTTCTTTATCCAGTCGTCTGTTGATGGCAATTGAAGCTATTGGGAATGATGCTGCAAGGAACATGGGAGCACAGATGCCTCCTTAAGATCCTGATTTCAATTTTTTGGGGATAAATATCAAGAAGCGGGATTGCTGAATTATGTGGTAGTTCTATTTTCAACTTTCTGAGGAATCTCCATACTGGTTCTCATACCTGCTACACCATTTCACATTTCCACTAACAGTGAGTTCCAATTTCTCTACAACTTGTATGTATGTATGTACGTACATATGTATGTATGTATGTACGTACATATGTATGTATCTATCTGTCTGTCTAATAGCCACCCTAATAGCTTAGCTGTGAGCTAATATTTCACTATAGTTTTGATTTAAATTTTCCTGATGATTAATTAGTTATCTTGAGCACCTTTTCATTTACTTACTGGCCATTCGTATGTCTTCCTTTGAGAAATGTCTATTCAAGTCCTTTGCCCATTGTTTAATAGGGTTATTTATTTACTGCTGAAATGTATAAGTTTCATATATATTTTGGATATTAACCTCTTATCAGATAATGGTTTTCAAGTATTTTCTCCCATTTTTTAGCCTGTCTTTTCATTCTGTTGATTGTTTTTTTGTTGTTTTGGTTTGGTTTGGTTTTTTGTTTCTGTGCGAAGCTTTTAGTTTGATGTACCACTTGCCTATCTTTGCTTTTATTGCCTATGCTTTTGCTATCATATCCAAGAAATCATTGCCAAGATCAATGTCAAAAGGATTTTTCCATATGTTTCCTTGTAGGAGTTTTACAGCTTTAGGTCTTACATCCATTTGAAGTGAACAGTGTGTATAGATTAACTTGGGAGTCCCATTTCATTTCTTTTGCATGTGGATATTCAGTTTTCCAACACCATTTGTTGAAAACACTATTTTTCTCCATGGTGTGTTCTTGGCATCTCTGTCCAAGATCAGTTGACCATATGTGTGTGGGTTTATTTCTGGGCTCTCTCTTCTGTTACACTGGTCTACATGTTTGTCTGGCAGATATTTTCTTTAGCATTTGAATTGAAATTTAACCGTGAAAGAAGTTGTGAGAGGTGACTGTCTTAGGCAGGCATGTTTCATCAAAGGAAGCTGGGAGTCCTAAAGTCAGAGGTCTAAGGAAGAATACATGGAAGGAAGAGAGGCACATGATCCGAGTTTCTGATCTCAGGTATTTAGGACAAGGTACATAATAAGTAAGCCGCCTCTTCTGTACACAGTGTTACTAATATGCATTCAAGTCTCCTGAGAGGTCTTGTTAAAACGCAGATTTTGATTCAAGTCAGGGGGAAGAGAACATACTGAGATTCTGAATTTCTAACAGATTCTTCAGTAGTATAGATGTTGCTTATCTAAGGAATACAGCTTGAGCAGCAAGGTTTTGGTCTTCTCATTTTCATCTGTGCAGCCCTGTCCTTCCCACAAGACTTAGTGTTTCGTAAGAGAATATTGTTAAGAAAATATGATGCTGCCTTTTTTAATTGTCTGTTACTTTATTTTCTAAATAAGAAAAATAGCTAACAAATCTTGAACACTTACTGAACGCAAGTGCTGTTCTAATTAAGAACTTTACATGAACGTCACATTTATTAAGTCTCAACAACCCAGTGAGGTAAGCGTTATCATTATCCCTAGTTTGTGTGTGAGGAAATTGAGACACTGGGGTTAAGAAACATCACGAAGACAAGTGACTTTGGACTGACACTAAAGTGTGGGTGCTTGAACCTATGCTCTTAAAATTTGTTCTTCGTTAAAACTACCTAAGAGAGAAAACCCAGAAATAAGCCCACAACTATATGATCAACTACTCTTCAACAAAGCAGGAAAGAATATCTGATGGAAAAAAGACAGTCTCTTCAGCAAATGGTTTTGGGAAAACTGGACAGCCACATGCAGAAGAATTAAGCCAGACCACTTCCTCACACCATACATAAAAACAAACTCAAAATGGTTGAAAGACCTAAATGTGAGACAGGAAACCATTAAAATCCTAGAGGAGAACACAGGCGATAACCTCTTTGACACTGACCATAACATAGTGAAGGAAGCAATCAACAAAACTAAAAGGCAATCTATGGAATGGGAGAAGATATATACAAATGACATATCCAATAAAGGATCAGTATCCAAAATCTGTAAAGAACTTCGCAAACTCAACAACCCCAAAATGAATAATCAATTACAAAACGGGCAGAAGACACAAATACACATTTTTACAATGAAGACATACAAATGGCCAACAGATATGTGAAAAGATGCTCAACATCACTTGTCATCAAGGAAATACAAATCAAAACCTCAATGAGATAACACCTCGCACCAATCAGAATGGCTGAAATTAACAACACAGGAAATGACAGATATTGGCAAGGTTGCAGAGAAAGGGGAACCCTCCTACAGCTTTCGTGGGACTGGAAGCTGGAGCAGCCACGCTGGAAAACGGTGTGGAGGTTCCCCAGAGTGTTAAAAACAGAGCTATCTTATGATTCAGCAATTGTACTACCAGGTATTTAACTAAAGGATACAAAAATACCAATTCAAAGGGGTACAGGCAACCTGACGTTTACAGCAGCATTGTCTACAAAAGGCAAATTATGGAAACAGCCCAAGTGTCCATCAACTGATAAATGGATAAAGAAGATGTGGTATATACATATACAATAGAATATTACTCAGCCATTAAAGAATGAAATCTTCCCATTTGCAATGATGTGGACAGAGCTAGAGAATATTAAGCTAAACAGAGTAAGTCAGTCAAAGAAAGACAAAAACCACATGACTTTACTCATAAGTGGAATTTAAGAAACAAAACAAACAAACATGGGGCAGGAGGAAAGAGAGACAAACCAACTTTGTTTTTCTTTTTCAACATTCCCTTGGCCATTCACGGTCTTTTCTTGTTCCATACAAATTTTAGGACTGTTTGTTCCAACTCCTTGAAAAATGCCAATGGTATTTTAGTAGGGATGACATTGGGTGTTATATGCGACTAATGAATCATTGAATACTACATCAAAAACTAACGATGTACTATGGCTACCTGAACATAATTAAAAAAGAAGGAGAGAGAGACAAAGCAAGAAACAGACTCTTAACTATGGAGAACAAGGTCACCGGAGGGGAGGTGGCTGTGGGGCACGGGTGAGATGGGAGATAGGGATTAAGGAGGGCATTTGTGGTGAGGAGCACCCGGGCTTGTATGTAACTACTGAATCACTGAACTGTACCCCTGAAACTAATATTACACTGTAAGAGATGAGAAGTTCAAATTCACATTAACTGTATACTCACGGCTAAATCTTGCGTCGTTTACTTGTAGGTTTCACTGGTCTCATTTCTTTCTGTATATTCTTACCTTTCCACCCTATCCGGTTTAAAAGCTTTGTTTACCATTATTTCCTTGATATTTAGGGAATATATAAATATATATTTATTTTATATCATTTTAAAAATACAAGTGAAGGAATAAAGGAGCCCTAAATAAAAAGAATAATAAGTTGACTCAACTTGGTGACAGCTCGGTACTGTCACCAGTACTCAGTACTCAGGACCGAACCATTACATACATAAAATCCATTTTTAATCCATTTTGATTTGACTATACAACTGTACAGATGGCATCTTTTATACTGTATATGTTAATTCTTCCACCTACATTGGTGTAGAAGTATGGTGACATTTTTTAACAAAATGACTTCACTTTTACATTTTAGAAGTAGTAGGTTATTTCTTTTTATAGTTAAAAATTACAAAGTTGAAAAGAAGGTCTATAAATATCCTTGATTATTATAGGTCAAAACAACGACCAATAATATTTTGCTTTTTATCATGTCAGCATTAATTATGCAATACATGATATGTATATTCATGTATATGTTATTGCTCTTAATATAGCATAATCATAAGAATTTGAAACCAGAATAACTTGCTTTAAATCCTGATTCTGCCATATCATCTTTCTGTGACATTCATTTATAAGTTATTTAACCTCTTTGAAGCTAAATTTCCTCATCCAAGAAAGGAGAAGAAAGAGTGCCTGCACCACATGTTTATGGGAATGAAAGAAGTTGAAAATATGTAAATATCTTAGAAATGTGCCTACTACATTGTGAATACCTAATAATATTAGCCATCAACATCATCACATTTTTCATAAAATTTCATGTTGTTATATTTTTCAATAATTTTCCATGATGTTACAAACTCTTAAATGTCTTTTACACATTAAAATAATAGTTTAATTACAAGATACATAGATTACTGTGTATGGAACATATTACTTAAATTCCNTTTCCATGATGTTACAAACTCTTAAATGTCTTTTACACATTAAAATAATAGTTTAATTACAAAACAACTGAACTGATACATAGATTACTTTTCCCATGTTTGAGATCATTGAGAGCATAGTTTTAGAATTGGTTACCAATAGTTGGACTTTATGTTCCAACTTTTATTTTTAAAATACTGGTAACATATTTGTCTAATTGATTTTTATAACCAACATGAACCCTCTTTAATAAATTCCCCTAACCCTCCTACACTGTTGGTGGGAATGCAAGCTGGTGCAGCCACTCTGGAAAACAGTATGGAGATTCCTCAAAAAGTTGAAAATGGAGCTACCCTATGACCCAGCAATCGCACTACTGGGTATTTATCCTAAAGACACAAAGGTAGTGATTCTCAGGGGCACGTGCACCCGAATGTTTATAGCAGCAATGTCCACAATAGCCAAACTATGGAAAGAACCTAGATGTCCATCAACAGATGAATGGATAAAGAAGATGTGGTATATATATACAATGGAATACTATGCAGCTATCAAAAGAAACGAAATCTTGCCATTCGCAACGACATGGATGGAACTGGAGGGTATTATGCTGAGCGAAATAAGTCAATCAGAGAAAGACAATTATCATATGATCTCTCTGATATGAGGAACTTGAGGGGCAGGGTGGGGGGTCGTGGGGGGTAGGGAGGGAAAAATAATGAAACAAGATGGGATGGGGAAGGAGACAAACCATAAGAGACTCCTAATCTCACAAAACAAACTGAGGGTTACTGGGGGGTGGGAGGGTAGGGATAGGGTGGATGGGTTATGGACATTGGGGAGGGTTTGTGCTTTGGTGAATGCTGTGAAAGATGTAAGCCCGATGATTCACAGACCTGTACCCCTTGGGCAAAGAATAAAAATAAAATTAAAAAAAATAGTAAATAAAAAAAAATTCCCCTATTGTTGGTTCATTTGTTTTTTAAATTTATTTATACTTGAGTTTTCTTTTTGTAAAATTTGAATAAAGCTCTGGCAAGGGCTGCTGTATGCTCTCAGGGCACTTGGATTAGTCTCAGTCCTTCTGACTCCCACCCTGGTCCTTCACGATTTCTCTTCTCCGTTCTGCTGCTGCTAGACCAGCAAAGCCCCTAGCTAAATGTCCGGGGATTGATGTAGCGGTGTTCTGCTGGACTGAACTGACATCATCCTTCACTGATACCTGGCTTATTGACTGAGGCTGAAGAGAAAGTGACAGAGATGGAAACCCACAGTTCTCAGGTTGCTGGGACATCAGGACTCTGGCCATCTTCTCCTGGTCAAGTCCTCTGGTGTGGAGATTGGAGTTCTCCAGCTATCCCACAAGCGGCTGCCCCTTAGCAGAGGACCCACTGCTCTTTTCCTCACAACCTCATTCCATCTGTGAGCTGCGGCAGAGAGCACGAGGGCTGGAGGGTGCTCTATGAGTGTGGCAGACTGCTGAGGGCTTCATTGTTGTTGTAGTTAGTATGAAATGCTTGCAAATGCTGGCAATGCACTGTCAGTCTTAGGCTTTAGAAATAGAATTTGTTTCCATCAGTGTTCATTGGTGTTATTTTGGAACTTTCTAACAAGACTTCAGTTTAATCTAGGCACAACTGGTTTTCTGACTCAAATTGTTAGCTTTTGTATTTTTAGGAAAAATATTTCTAAGAATGCTTAAACACTCTTAATCTTCTATAAATTTCATACTTCTTTTGGTACCTTAAAGGCCATTTTCTTTTTTATCTCATTTTTTATACATTAAAGGTCATTTTAATTGGGAATTGGGGAATCAAAGATCAGACATCAGTTTAATCCAAACCTTGACTCAGTCTCTAGTAAGGACCTGTATAGTAAGAGATTAAATCTGGTAGTTTTAATCCCAGTGCTCTTCGGCTGTCTTCCACATCAAGATAATAAAGTGACACTTTTAATTTTTTATTAGCACTTCAGAAACTCCTTCACATGCATTATCTTCTTTGCTCCTGGCAGCCACCACGTAGGATATGCAGGGCAGGATGCATAATTCCCACTGACAGATGAGGAAATTGCGGATCAGGGAGGTTAAGTGTCTCATCACCAGTATGTTACTTCTCTGGTGAAAGGCATCATTTTTATAGGAAGGAGCATGGTATGGGGGAAAAGACACCAGCTTACGAAACAGAGTGTCTTAGAGTCCTGTCTTTCCCCATCTTCTGTACTGTCCTGGCGGGGTCATTTAAACTCACTAAAGTCTGTGTGTTGAAATGAGACATCTAAAATGAAACACACCCAATAACAGTAACACCTTACATACAAAGCCAGAGGAATAACTGGAAGTTTAAGGGAATGAATATGATGAGCAGAGAGTGGGGAAGACAGGCAAGGTTTGGAGCAGGACGACAAACAGGGAAAATTGACAAGACAGGGGAGAAAGAAGCTGAAGATCGAGTGGAACGGCAATATTTTCGGTATTATTATTTATATTCATTTTAGTAGCGAGGAATGTGCATACATTGTTGTCTGACGTCACAGTATAATTCTCATAGCACCTGCTGCTTCTTCGAAATAACAGGATGAGCAGGTGTTCTTTGGAGAGAAGACATGCTTTAGAAGTAGCCTGAGATGTGCAGGCCCAGGCTTGAGAGATGTGTTTGTGGATTGTAGTGTAGGAGGGTGTGATGAATAAGGCTTTGGCTGGACCAGAGGGTACCTGGGAAGAATCATGGTGGGATGAGAGGGAGGCAGGAGGCTGACTCCAGACCTCAGAGAGCTCTGACTGCCAGTTTATGTAATTTACTCTCTACTGGCAAATCAGAGTCATTGACAAGTTTTAAGGAAAGTCATGATGTCCATTCGTTGGATGCATTTACTGGTTTCCAACTGGATAAGAAATTGAGTGACTTTTTGAAATTCCAAATTGTTTATAATATATGGTTTATATATAATTATAGTTGTGTGCACATTCCTTAAATTTATTAGGCATTTACAAAAAACATGTAGACATTATAAAATGTATAGATGTGCTAATGCCTTATAACAAGAGTTCATGAGCCTATTCAATCTTTACTTCCTCTACTGTATAGTATGGAGAAAACAGCACTGGTCCTGGAATGAGTAGTAGCACATCAGTATGTGTTTCAGACTCTAATTTTGTTGATAATTTAGTTCTGGTATCAGTAATGTGATCTCTTCTACTTCTCCTACTATCTACGTAATTAGTATTTAGTTGGTAGAGATTTCTGATTGAATTTCTTCCTATAATGCTGTAAGATAGGTCTCCGAGGGCTATCTTTATCCTCCAATGCCAAGAGCAATTTGCAAACTTATTTCCCAATGCCCAAACACATAAACTTGAAAAGAATGTGAGTTCCTTTCTTCCATGCCTTACTCCCTGAATGAGTAAGGAAAAGAAGGATGGTCAAATTAATATATAACAGAAAGATGTGTCACTGTCAGCTGAGAGCACATTTAATGTCTTCACAGCTGTAATTTTAGAAGCTTATGTAAATCACTTTCATACACTAGTCTCAAATCACAGATGATAAAATGCAAGGAAGCATTACAACAAACATTTAAATGATGTGCCAATGCTGACCATTCCAACCATGCTAGAAATAGGTATATGTCTGTGCTGAGGAATATGAGAAAATATATCGTTGCTGCCAATTTAAAAATGAAACAAGGCTGTCATGGAAAAAAATGAGGCGCTCCTGTCTAAGTATACAAACTATTTTAAGCACATCAGCCTCATCCGTAACTGTCATTAAAACCATACTTTTATAAAATAGATGCTTCAAGAAAAATCTTCATAAGGTAGAGTTGGAAACGAGCTCACTTTCAAGACAAAGAATGGTGCACCTAGCACTTTCTGTCTACTCTCGGAAATTTGAAACAGAGGTCAAACACAGAGGAGTCTGACTCTCTTTTTCATCCCCCAAATTCTGGGGCTGTGAAAAGGCTGGTTAGAAGTTAGAAGGCTCGCGGGAAGCGGCAAGAGGGCGGCGGAGCAGGAGACCGAGGACCATCAGGTCCCGGGAATTCACCCAGATCGCTATCAAACTGTTCTGAACACCCACAAATTCTACCGGAGATCGAAGAGAAGAAGAGCGGCGATTCTAGGAACAGAAAATTGACCACTTTCCGGAAGGTCGGCCGAGCGGAGAAGTGAATCTGCGGCGACGGGAAGATAGACCCCGGGGGGAGGGCGGCTGCCGGCAGGGGAGCGAACAGCGAGCACAGCCTCCGGGCTGTGAGAAGTCGGCTCCGCGGAGGGAAGTCTCCCCAGAGGCCAAGCGGGGGGTGAAGCCCCTGCAGGGACAGTGTGGTCTCAGGACCCGCGGGGACACACAGAGACCAGGGGTGTCTGAGCGCGACCGAGCTCCCGGGTCTCAGAGAGAAGCCGGCGGGAGAGACGGAGCCGAGCTGAGAAGGGGTTACCTTGGGCCGGGATCCAAAGCACAGTCGGGCCACTGCTCTGCGACACCCGGAGAGACTCACCTTCCTCCTCCGGGAGCGGCGGCGCGGGAGCGGCCGCAGGATCGGCCGGGTTCGGAGACTCGAACTGGGGCCGCGTCAGAGAGACACTCGGTCCCAGGCTGGGGGAGCTCAGAGCATGGCTGGAGACCAGGAGACGGGAGGGACTGCTTTTCTCTGAGGCGCGCTGAGGACTGAGGCCCCAGGCTCTCGGCTCCTCCGGGTCGGAGANCCAACGCGGTACGGAAAGCGCTCAGGGAAAAAAAGCTCCGAGAGCGAACCCAAGCGGATGACGTAGCCCCACCCCTGGCGAGGGCGGTGCGCTTTCCCCTTGGGCAGAGACCCTGGAGAATCCCGNTCCAACGCGGTACGGAAAGCGCTCAGGGAAAAAAAGCTCCGAGAGCGAACCCAAGCGGATGATGTAGCCCCGCCCCTGGCGAGGGCGGTGCGCTTTCCCCTTGGGCAGAGACCCTGGAGAATCCCAGCAACAGGCCCCGCCCCCGGAAGACAGGAAAAAACATCCAGCCAAAGCCAAGTTCAAGATCTCTGAGAATTGTGGAACTCCGGAGCTAGGGGAAAGCAATGCAGAGAATTAATGGCTATTTCCCCATGATTCTTTAGTAGTTCAAAGTTAAATTCTTTGAATTTTATTTTTTCTTACTCTTTTCTTTTAAATTTTTTCCTTTTTCCTATTTTAACATTTTTAACTATTATATCTTATCAACACTTTTTAATCTTTTAAATAGTCATTGTTATAGTCATATTTTATTCCTTCATTGTATTTAACCTTATTTTTTGTATACATATAGGGTCTGTTCAATTCACCAGTATAACAGATAAAGATACAGATAGAGATAGAGATAGATATACAGATAGAGTCAGAGACAGAGATAGATATAAAAACAGAAATAGATAATATAGATATAAGATTTTGCTTTATTTATTTCTTTTGTTTGGTTTTTGGTTTTTACTCCCTTTCTTTTCTCCCCAGTTCCAGGTCTCTTCTGAGTAGGTTAGTGTGTATTTCTCTAGGGTCATTGCTACCCNACCCCTTAGTATTTAGTTCTCTCATCCATCTATTCCTATCTGCATAAAATGACAAGGCGGAAAAAATCAACACAAAAAAAAGAAAGAACAAGAGGCAGTAATGACGGCTAGGGACCTAATCAATGCGGACATTAGTAATATGACATAGACTTCAGAATGATGATTCTTAAGGTGCTGGCTGGGCTCAAAAAAAACCATGGAAGATAATAGAGAAGCCCTCTCTACAGAAATACAAACCCTTTCTGGAGAAATAAAAGAACTAAAATCTAACCAAGCTGAAATCAAAAAAGCTATTAATGAGGTGCAATTAAAAATGGAGGCTCTTACTGCTAGGATAAATGAGGCAGAAGACAGAATTAGTGATTTAGAAGGCAAAATGTCAGAGAATAAAGAAGAGGAGGAAAAGAGAGAC
>LNAC01000813.1:160543-194275 GCA_002007465.1 Ailurus styani | reverse complement strand
GTTAGAATACTCAGAGATCCATCAAGTTTAGACAATGAACTCAGACATTTGCAAAAAGAACTTAATCAATGCATCTTCATCCTTTTCTTTTTTGGTTATCTTTCCTCCTTTCTTTTCTCCTTATTTACTTGCAAGCATTGCATTTCTATTCCAGGCAAGGGTCTACACTACTTTAGGAATACAGAGATACAATTCATGGGTGCTTATGAAATGTACCACTAGCATCTACCCAACGATCTATGATGAGGGGCGCCTAGGAGGATCAGTCATTTGAGCGTCTGCCTTCAGCTCAGGTCGTGATCCTGAAGTCCCGGGAAGGAGTCCTGTGTCAGGCCCCCCCCCACCCCCCCGAGACCGGCTCAGTATTGGAGCTTCTCCCATTGCTCCTCCCCCTGCTCATGCTCTTTCTCTCTGTCTTTCACTCTTTCAAATAAATAAGTAAATCTTTAAAAAAAATCAATGATCTATGATTCACATTTCAAACCTTTGAATTTGAGATGCAGACAGAATGAAATGTTACAGCAAAGGAATTCCTAACTATGCATGATGTAGACATACATATGATATTGTGCTCTAAGAGCTCATTGTTTATTTCATATTTTTCTCTGCATAGTTATCATCATCATTGTACAATTTTTTAGCTCCCCTGTGAAAATCATTGACTGTATCTGTGTGGGTCTATTCCAGGGGTCTCCATTCTGCTCCATTGATCTAGGTGTCTATTTTGCCACTACCACACTGTTTTGATTATTGCAGCTTCCTAATAAATCTTGAAGTTAGGTACTGTCCATCCTACAACTCTGTTCTTCTTCAGTATTGTGCTGGCTTGAGTCATCCTTCTTATCACTGTGTTGTGCTTCCTTAGGTGTCAATTAACTACTGTATCGGAAAATGAGCCTTATGCTGATGACACAGAGTTGGAGATCTGGGCTATTCTATAGTGACCTTGTCATCAAAAATAACCAATAGAAGGAAGTATTTGCTGTTCACCTGCTATGTGCCAGGACCTGGACAAATCACTTTGGAACTTTGTGTAAGAACAGGTGGAAGGGGACTGTCTAAATTATTCACTGTCAGACAGGCGCTTACTAGTTTGGCAGGTTCTTGCACACTTTGTGATCTGTCATGAGCTCAGACTTTAAGCCAAAAACAGTTATTCTGAAAAAATGGTTTCAAAATTTCTATTATTTATTCCAGCAACAAAAATGACAGTGAGTAGTGATATTTGAACTAAGGTTGAACAGATAATTTGGGTGAAAAAATAATTATCTTCACAAAAATTTAACAGTAAGACCTAAAAAAAAGACTTAAAAGTTTCTGGGGAAAAAGCAGTTGACCAACCCAGAAGTAAAATTCAGTCTGGCTTTAGACATTTTCTCCATAATACAAATGCCAAGGATCACCCAGGAAATCTATGTCTACAGGTTTTGAGTTAATGGATAGAGTATCTAATATCTACATTCCTTCTATGTTTATATTTTCAAATATATTTTCATAGTATCTTTATAAAAAAGGTTCTCTTATTATCAGTTTCCTCTACAGTCTTTTGTCTAAATCTAATAACTGTTTATGTCTGTAGCCAACTTTCTAACTGGAGAGTTAATGTCTTCTTCTCATATTTGTGATGTCCTTAAATATTAACGATAATGTCTGTTTCTTTTTTGCCTGTCCAAGATGTTACCTTTCAAAAATTATCTTACAGAAATTTTATATTTCTCCATATTTTATGCTAATTTCCTTTATAGTTACTTATTTCTAATCCTTTATGTTTATAAGTTTTTCACCAACGTTTTCATTTGTCTTTCTTTTTCATTTAATTGTCAATTCCACCTAGAATACTCATGAATTCATAGTGAATAGTGGCTATGCAACCCCCTATTCATCAAA
The DNA here is from genome assembly GCA_002007465.1 of Ailurus styani. Classification (NCBI taxonomy): domain Eukaryota; kingdom Metazoa; phylum Chordata; class Mammalia; order Carnivora; family Ailuridae; genus Ailurus; species Ailurus styani. The sequence continues at coordinate 192,388 of LNAC01000813.1, read as the reverse complement.
TCATAATTATTGACAGAATAATTCCATTTCCCCAGTTGCTTATTCTATCACCTTTATCATGTATTATTTTTTATTCACACTTGACTATTTCTAGAATGTTCATTGTATTCCATTTATCTTCCTGTCAATATTTGAGCTTAAACCAAATTATTTTAATTATTATACTTTCATTATCTGTGAGGGTCACTCTGCATTCTTTACCCTTAAAAAATTTTTCTTTCAAGATCAAGTTTAAAATAATTTGGCAAAATTAAGAAAAAATTCTAGCTAGAATATTTGGAAATGTGTGGCTTTGGGAAGGGGTGTTATCTTTATAAATACTTTTTCTGGAATATGGTATGGTTTTCTTTTGGCTCCTCAGTACTTTTTGTTTGGGAAGGGGTGTTATCTTTATAAATACTTTTTCTGGAATATGGTATGGTTTTCTTTTGGCTCCTCAGTACTTTTTGTTTTCTTCATTTAGGTCTGACGTCTTTCTTCATATTGCTATTCTTATTTAATCTGTGTGTGTGTTGTCAGTGTGAATGCGTTTCTTTTTTCATTATGCTTTTCTGACTGGCATGAGAAAAATGTGTTTTTTATGTATTAATATTTATCTGCTGTCCTATTATAGTCAATTACTAGCCTTAATATATGCCAGTTTACCCTCTTGTGCTTTTCAGTAGATAATTATTTATCTTCAAATTACGATGATTTTTTTCTTTTCAGTTTTTGTTTCTTATTTCTTCATTTTACATTGGCTCAGATTATCAAATCACCATTATCAGACAACAAATATCAAACAAAAATAACAGGCATCCTATCCTGGTTATGTTTCTTAGCTTGATTCAAGTGTTTACAGTGTTTAAATTCTAATAGTTTGTTTGCTGTTGGTTTAAAGTAGATTTTATTCATTTTATTGAACAAATTTCAAAATTCAAATTCAAGTTTACAAAGAGGTTTTTTTGAGATTTTATTTATTTGAGAGAGAGAGCAAGTGAGAGAGAGAGAGAGAGAGACCGCAAGAGTAGGGGGGAGGGGCAGAGGGAGATGCAGACTCCCCCCTGAACAGGGAGCCCAGTGAGGGGCTCCATCCCAGGACCCTGGGATCATGACCTGAGCCGAAGACAGACACTTCCCCGGCTGAACCCCCCAGGCATCCTTTTATATTCTTTTGTAACTCTTAGTGTCTTGTCTTTACTTTGTCTTGACATTTTTATTTTCTTCCATTGTATTCTGAGTTCATCACCCAGAATTTTGCCTACTTTATCATTTGTTCAAAAACTTTCCCTTATATTGGCTCTTTAAGGTCTTTCTATTACATCATTCATTATTTTTATGTTTATCTTTATTATTTTGCTTATCCTGTGGTTTATTTGTTTATTTTTTAAAGATTTTATTATTTATTTGACAGAGAGACACAGAGAGAGAGAGTACGAGCAGGGGGAGGAGCAGAGGGTGAGGGACTGAGCAAGGAGCCCTAGATGGGGCTTCATCGCATAACCCTGGGATCATGGCCACCTGAAGGCAGACACTTAACCACTAACTGACTGAGCCCCTCAGGAACCCTTCTGTGGTTCATTTAAATGATAATTTTCACCTTCTTGGGTTGAGAATATAACTTATACAGTTTTTTCTTGTTTTGTAATAAAACATGTAAGAACACCCACTTTACTCGAATTCAGATTTATGTTTACAAAACATTGATCTTATGTTATTGCTTTCTTTTATTTTTAGTAAGATTGAATATTTTCATATATATTGGCTATTTTTATTTCTTTTCTTCAAAAATGTTGATTATTTGTCCTTCATTTTGTAAAACTGAGATGTTTTCCTTTTGCTTACTGATTTAAGTTTTTAAAAATATGGAAGGATATTGATTTGGGTGTATCATATATTTTGAAGACTTTTTCCCTTAGTTCTCCTTTTGATTTGAATTTTTGCCTAAAGTTTAAGTTTTATATAGTCATTTAATTTACCCTTTCCTAAATTTATTGTGCTTGAACTTTCCCCCCAAATAGTTAGTCAATTATTCCACAATTGCTGATCATGTCATTCTTTTACCAGTGATTTGGAATGCTGTCTTTATCACATGCCTTCTAATATACATATCAAATATGTACAAATATGTATATATACAATTTTGATTGTCAAGGATCTGTTGTTGAATATTTCAAGTCAAGTTTTATATGGTCTCTAGATATCTTTTAAAAGGGAATTTTTGGTGCAAAATCATCTATAAGTTGAATTTGAACCTTTTCCTTTACGGAGAACTAATTCCTCATGACACTATAATGTGGGTTGGTTGAGGATTGATGCTATGGAAGGGATATGGCATTTTGTTGATGGACTTCTAGGTTCTTTCCATAGTTTGGCTATTGTGGCCATGGCTGCTATAAACATTCGGGTGCACGTGCACAGGGCAGCCATCTTCAGCCGATGACTGGCATGAGTCGTTATTTAAATACTCCTGCTTCTCCTTGGGATGGAGATAACTCTGAGGTGTGTGTTTTTAAACCAGGTTCTTAGTTTCCCCGTGGGATTGAACTCCAGTTGCCTGCAATGGTAGTGGGCTTGAGAACACATTCATCTTCTGAGGTTCTTGAACCTCACAAATCAATTATACTCAGGCCCTGTGTCAGTGTCTGCTTCTGGAAACTATATGACTATCGAGAATCTCACCTTTGGTTTTTCCAACTGTGCATTCCTGAAATAAACCATGTTTATTCTATGCGATGCATTATATGTTGATGGATTTTTTTGGTTATTCCGTGTTTGATTTTTGCACTTATATTCATGAGTCAGGTTACCTGTGATTGCCCTTTCTCCCACTCATACTATAAAGCTCTCTAGTAAGGCAGTGACAATCTCATAAAAGGGGCTGGAGAACATGCTGTATTTTTCTCTTCACTGGAGCATTTTCTGAAAAACTGGAATTAGGTTTCCTTGAATGTTTAAAGGTATGCTTGAAGCCACTGTAGTCCTATGTTTTTTAGAATTTATCTTTCATCTTGTATAGTGTGCACATATTAGTAAGGGCACCGTGGCCCTATTTTTTTCTAGATGTACAGATCTTATCAATATGATGCCATCAATGTGAAAGATTGATAGGATCTCTGAAGGGTGGTGAAGAGAACTAAATTGTGGCTCAGACCTGGAGAGTCAATGTAACTTTGAGGCAAGAAGGGAAAAGGGTACTTTCATCTCTGCTGGGTAAAACAAAACAATCCTTTTATTTATTTATATATAGATTTTTTCTGCACCAAAGCAGAAAATGACCAAATTACTAACTATAAGACAGCTGCTAAGAGCTCTGCTAATTTGCTCTAGTAAGGACCCATATTTGAACCAGCAGCTACAATTGCACTCAGCACCTAATTAGGCCTGTGCTAACTGGACTCAAGACTCAGCTGTCTTTCGAACTACCAAAGAAAGAGGTAAATGCTTTATCCATGACTTCAATAGTATCACTTATTTCTGCCATTGAAGTTTCTGACTATTTTGGTAAGGAGGAGAAATTCCAGGTCCTTCAGAAACATGGCCGTTAGCTAACTGGACAGAGAAACAATGTAGAGTCTTTCTTCTGCTCCAATCAGACATTTCACGTGTGTGTTTAGGAAGCAGGGAATAACTGCCAGGGGTGTGGTGGTCTCCACGGCCAACAAGGGATTCGGGGAAATGCTCTATGAATCGCTGCCTTTTACACCTTTCACTAGCTATGCCAGGCGCCCCAGGATACGTATTAACTCTGTCACCACCCAGGAGCACACCAGGTCTGCACATACCTCTTTCTTCGATGCATACTTCCTCTCTCGAAACATCTCAGTTCCTTTGGGAGATGCTGAGAGTAATAGTCCCAGGGTTCTCATGAAGTATTGTTGTCAGGACCAGTGATCCATTTAATAAATCTGACTCTGATGGTGGTTTGGATGAGGAGGGCAACTTCAGTGTGGTGGTTCGGTGGTTCAAAACTGTTTCCAGGAAAAGGTGGATCCCACAAATCAAGTGTGTCCTCAAGAAGGCTGCTCTTGTCTTTCCTCCGATTCCACAGTCAACTATTCAAGATTTAGGTCAGACATTCTGATTACCTTTCTGAAGTTGTTTTGCCTTTTTCTTCCTCCCTTCCTCCCTCCCTCCTTCCTTCCTTCCTTCCTCCCTTCCTCCCTCCCTCCCTCCGTCCTTCCTTCCTTCCTTCCTTCCTCCCTTTTCTTTCTTTCTTTCTTTCTTTCTTTCTTTCTTTCTTTCTTTCTTTCTTTCTTTCTTTCTTTCTTTCTTCTAGAAAGAACAGAGGAGAGGCAGAGGGAGAGAGAATCTTAAGCTGGCTCCATCCCCAGTGCAGGGCTCAATCTCCTGACCCTAAGATCCTGACCCGAGTCAAAATCAAGAGTTGGACACTTAACTTACTGAGCCACTCAGGTTCCCTGGGGTTGCTTATTACTGTCACCATATATGCCTTTCCTCTAGTGATTAAATACCACTACCCTCATGTCTTCTACCAATTCTCTGGTATCTGGGGACGGCCATGGAATTAGACTTCAAATATGCGGCATGCTCTCTCTCCAATGTATTCTCAAAGCTTTGAAGAAGGAAATGTCTTCCGGAGGACCTCATCAGTGTTAACTGGGGGTTAATCCATTGTCTTCTGGGATTTATATTGTGGAGAACTCTATGATCCTATTTTTTTAATCACTTTTTTTCCTCTGTACATGTAGAGATCTTCTCCTCCCTTCATCTTTTTAATGACAACGTTTTACCAAGTGTCTAGTAGACTTTTTTATTTCAACCTGTCTGCACTTTCAATTCATATACACGTTTTATTCCAAATTACATTTGTAATTATAACTATTTCAATACTATACTAAAAGCAGTCCCAATTATCTCTCATTTTTTTCTCTTCCTCCTCAAAATTATCAATTATAAATTAGCATTAAAATGTTGTTAAATTCCTGCATGTGTGATATATCTCTGAGCTCCAACATAAGAGTATTACTTGACTATTTGAGAGATTCAGTTTTGTTCCCAGAAGAGCCTTGCTTACTACACAAGAAGAAGTCTGGTCTGGAGACAGCCTGTGTCTGGATCTCAGAAAACAGCTCACCTTGGAGTTTTCACAACTGTTCAGTTCCTCTGTCCTGGCTTCATTTCTCTGGCTCTCCCTGGCTTGATCTCATTTCCTTTTTTTTTTTTAAGATTTTATTTATTTATTTCACAGAGAGAGAGAGAGAGATCACAAGCAGGCAGAGAGGCAGGCAGAGAGAGAGGGGGGAAGCAGGCTCCCCACTGAGCAGAGAGTCAGATGAGGGACTCGATCCCAGGACCCTGAGATCACGACCTGAGCAGAAGGCAGAGGCTTTAACCCACTGAGCCCCCAGGCGCCCTTGATCTCATTTCCTGCCACTCTCCCCTCACTGTATTCCTGCCTCTTTCTAGTGCCCGAACCAGCGTAGATGGACTTCCCTTCGGGAGTTTTGTGCAGGTTGTTTCCTCTCCCTGGAAGCTTCTCCCAGATCCTTCCCTGGCAAGCTTCTTGTTCTTAAAGCTTAAATGTTGCTGCCTCTGAGCAGCCTCCCCTGATCACTTCCAGTCATGGTCCTTTATGTGCCCCCAGTGGATTTTCTTCTTAGAATTTATCGCTATCTTATATTCCTTTGTTTTTGGATGTTTCCTGTGTGTCTTTTCCTTGGTACAGGAAAGGACTTTATCTATTCCATCACTGGGACAATGAAGTTTAAAACACTTTCAAATAACAAACTGCACCCCTAATTAGTGGGCAGTTCTAAAATTAAAATTATTTGTGGGTACCTGGCTGGCTCAGTCAGAAGACCCTGTGACTCAGGGTCCTGAGTTCGAGTTCCACATGGGGTGTAGAGATTACTTAATAAATAAAAAAAAATTTAAAATTTAAATTATTTGGGCTTCATATTTGAAATTATGTGCATGTGTATTTTGTAGCTTGTGGTTTTAACTCTAAGACACAATTGTTATAGTTTATGTTATCTAAGATTACATTTACCTTTTGCAATTATTTTTTCCTTATAGGAACTGCTACCAAGTTATATTTAATACTTTGTCTTTTATATTAAGATCAAAATCAAGACTGCTTATTTGATGGTATCTGTGTAGTATCTTGTAAAATTATATTTTAAGTTCTTAGCATTGGCTCTAAGAATTGAACAAACATCATACCCTGTTATTCCATATTGTATATGACAAATTTAGAGGAAATTTTTTTCTGGATTTAAAAATATCTTCTTAATATATATATATATATATTATATATAATATATACAAATACACACGCACACACACACATGCACACACTATTTCCCTAGGCATGTCTTGCTTCTAAGAACTTTAAGGTAAATTAGTTCAAAATAATAGATCCTTTTAGGTGCTCAAAAACATCTAAGCATTCTTCTTTTCGGCCAGCAAATCATAATCAAATCACTTTCAGAATCAACAAATGGAAGGGGCCATCTCCACAAAACAAATACACGTGTATTTCCTCACACCTGTCAGAACAGCTAAAACCAACAGCACAAGAAACAACAGGTGTTGGCGAGGCTGCGGAGAAAGGGGACCCTCCTTCACTGTTGGTGGGAGTGCGAGCTGGTGCAGCCACTGTGGACGACAGTATGGAGGCTCCTCAGAAAGTCGAAAACAGAACTGCCCACTGATCCAGCACCTGCACTAGCAGGTTATTTACCTAAAGAACAAAAACACTAATTCAAAGGGATACACACATCCCTATGTTTATAGCAGCACTTTCTACAACAGCCAAATTATGGAAACAGCCCAATGTTCATCAAGTAATGAATGGATCAAGAAGATGCATACAATTTTAATGGATTCATAGACTCCACCAAGCTTGTTTACTGACTCAGATTAAGAGCTCCTGATTTAGATGATTTTTGTTATTTTATTTTATCCTCAAGTGTTTTCATTTGCATTGTTTCATTTGTAAGCAATTTGTAAGTCTTTAAGAAAGAGCTAAATATTTTGTTTGAATTCAGGTAAGCAATTTCAAGTTTTTATGACCTACTCTTCTGAAAAACATTTCATAACCTTAGAAATCAAGGTTGAGAAAACCATATAATTTATTTTTCAATCTTGGTTTCTAGAGTCATGGTTACCTATGCGTACTAGTCCCAGAGGTACATGATACAAGATGAAAACCAGTGGACAGATTCTTTGATATTTTCAAAAATTATGTCCAATATGGAAGGTTCCACATTAACTTTTCAAGTTGGGAGACATAGATAACATGCATGTTCTTTCTCACGGAGGCCAGTGAGTCAGCCTCTCGATATCCCACCGACAAAGAAGGCTTCATCATTTTGGACACTGACACAATGAATCTAGCGAGAATTTTTCCCAAGCCAGCATATATCCTTTATTACGAGCGAGCATGGTAAACATCATTGATACAGATACACGTCTGTCTTGCTTTAGAGTTGACCAATCTCATGACCTGAACTTTGGGTAAAAGTAAATTACATGGTGGATTTTCCCAGGATGACTGAATTTGAGTCAGGACGCTAATTTACGCTTGATGTATGTGATCTTTAGAGGCCAGATAGACTTAGTAAATATTTGTCTAACATTAATTTATGCATTTTAAGTATTAAATTTTGAAAGAAAATAAATTTCTAGGTTAATAAAATAGCTCAATTAAATCCTTTGTTTATTTTTCTCATTAGACTGAAATAATAAACCAAATGGACAAAAAGAAGTCAATGAAGTTTTAGCCTGAAACATTATTTCTCAAAGATAATGTTAAGATACTATGAAAATATGCACATTGCTTGTAATTGAATAGCGAAAACCAATGCATTTTCTCTTTGAAAAGCAGAGGTATTCATTGCCTTCAAGCTCCGGTTTAGCCTATGAGCAGCTGGTCCTACGAAGACGATCTTCTGGTTTTGTTATGAAAGAAAATGGAAGGGTCTCTCTGTAAGGAAAACTGAGGTCATTTCTATCTCGATCTGTATCTATTCTGGGGTATATGGAATGCATTAATAGTTCTGCCTATCATTCTTTCCAGAGTAGAAAACAGTTTCCAAATGAAATAATCTGAATCATCATAAAGCCAAAAATAAGAATGCAATATTTGAAATTATAATTCACTTAACCAGTGAACACTTGAACACATTGTCTTCTTTAGTTGGGGATTTGCAGTCATCTTTTGCATATTATATTTAATCAACAACCAAATTTTAATTTTTAATTAGAAGACATTAAAATATAATTAGCAGCAAATAACAGAGTGACAAAGCTACAAAAATCCATAAAGGTCAAAGGAAGCAGCATTTTTAGCCACAGCAAGAAGTGTTTTTCCATGACTTTAGGTAATCATGGTGACCACTTCACCTTCTCCACATTCACCTCCAAGGCAAATTTTCTAGAAGCAACCTTGCTTTTTGAAAATAATAATGATGATAATAGTATAGGGATACTGTCAAAACCAGAGAGTGTACATTCTTCAGAGTCAAGAGACCCTCAAACCTCAATAAACACCGTATAGAAAGGAACATAGCAAATTTCAACACAGCATACACACAACAAAATTAATTCATTTATCAGAGACCAATACAATTTTGAATATGCATTTTCCAGAAGGAAGCAGAGGGCGACAGAGACCATCTGCAGCTGTCAAACCCGTGGAAGTGAAACAAGGCATTACAAAATTCACACAATATATGAATTATAAGTGAAAAACAAATGCTTTATCTAAAAAAAGTTCGTTGGTGGCCCAACATATAGATCTCTATATGTATATATTTATATATTTAATGATAAAAATCAGCTTGCATGGGGGTCATAGTCTATCTACTTTGAAGTTATATCACACGTACTATAAGCAATTTACAGAATTTGTCAAGTTTGCATATACAGGAATTGCAAAATGAATTAAAATACATCAAAATATAGAACACTCAAAATGTATTTATATAAACCTCCCAGGATTGACAGGGATTGGCCATAATCAGCACTTGCCACCATTGAAAAAGAACAGTAATCGAGAAAAAAGAAAAAAACAATCCAAGACAAAAGAGAAATAAAAAAAAAACCTCTTTTTTTATGTCTTATTTAAAATAACGTCCTCCTTGTTGACTTGCAGTGTTGATGATTTTGTTGTTGCCCCAAAACGGGGGTTTTGTTTGATGATAGCTGTGTGTTCTGTAGCTTTTTGATTTCTCTTTGTTTCCTGCAGATAATGTGTCTTTTAGTAGGAAGTCAGTGGTATCCGTAGTAAATATTTGCTATACCGAGGGCGTCCAGGCCAACCCCTGAGCAGTCACTGAGATGATGCTTGAAGTAGCCGAAAGAAAAGGAAAAAAAAAAAAAAAGATCTTGCTATCAGAAAAAGTCCTATCACTTCACACTAATTTTCTTGAAATGAAAGATCAGTGATTTGCCCAAGAAAATGTTATGAACAAAGCGTGTGATAGCCTCTTCGTTTATGCTTCCGGAAGCAGGCGCTCCTTGGGTAGATAATTAGAGAACAGTGGGTGCAGAGTGGTGCTTGGAGTTTAGGGTCAACTTTGCTGTCCGCTCCGTAGATTTTACAGGCGAATTGCTCTTTGCTTTAAGAAGAGAAAGTGATATTGGAAAAAAGTCAGCACTTTAGATTAAAGCAAAGCACCCTTCACAAAGCCACAAACAAGAAGCAGGACAGAAAGTCCATGGCTTGTAGCTATCCTCGCACCTGCGGAAGAAGTTATAAGATATTCGCTCATCTTGAAGATTTCCAATGCTCCTTATTAGGCTGTTTTAAACACATACATATATATATTTAATTAGCTCGCCAGCTTGGCTCTGGTGCTCATGAATGTCTTGGCATGCACTGCAAATAACAACACATACAAAGTATTTCAGTCCCCGGAAGCTGGTCTTGTTTTGTTTTGTCTGTTTTCAAACAATGCCATCCCACGGTTGGGAACACTGAGAGGAACAAATCCAAAGACTCTTCCCTTAAGTAATTCTGTCAGGATCATTCACTATCGTCATTTGGCTATTCCTCTACTGGTACCGAACAAACGCGTGCCCTGTTTTATTACTGCGTGAGCACAAAACCACAGGAGTGTAACCCGAACTGAGAGCAGCAGGCTTCTCAAGGGCAGGGAGAATGTGGGATGGGAGCATTAGGGCATTTGGTTTTAGAGAAAGACCTTCCTCAATTGTTTACTCTGGAAATCTGAGGCAAAGTGAGTGCTATCAAGAGTTGGAAGTTTTGGAAAGAGCTTGAGGAGAGAACTAAATTGTATTCTTGCATTTTCTTCTTCATACATTTTATTCAGTAAGCTTCTAGCTACTAACTATGTCTTAAATACCTTTATTTGTTAAGAGAACAAAAATGTCATGAAGCTCAAAGAATTTCTTTCTTTTTGGGAGGGGTCTTTCTTTTTTTCTTTTTCTTCTTCTTCTTCTTCTTTTTTTTTAAATTGGAGATAGATAGAAACAGGTTGAAGGGGTAAGGGTATGGAAATTCAATCTTTCGAATACGTCCCCTAAATCATGCTCTGGTCCACATTGCCAAATGATAAAAACTGAGGCAAAAACACATGCTCTCAAAGCATCAGTGCAGAATAAACATTTGGGGTTTCTAAGACGGCCATTTAGTAGACCAGCAGGACTGTTTTGTTGTTATTGGGTGGTTTGCTTTGTTTTGTTTTGTTTTTGTTTAGGTTACTCTAGTGCTGCCACTGATCGTCTTTGTGGTGTCATGAGCCATATATTTAATACAATGTCTCCTCACAGATACCTAATGGCTGAAGACCCTGCAGTGAATGGTGAGTCTGTGCAGGGTGCCTCCATTCACGTAGGGTAAGAACGTTCAATGCAAAAGTGATAGTAGAGGTCATGTGCAGCTCTCAGCACAGGGGTCATGCAAGGGAAACATATACAATCTGTGTAGAACCACTGGCATCGGAGCTTTCCAAACTTAAATATATATTCTTATTATCTTTTGAAGAGAAATTCTTTGACAAGGACTCATTTAATGAAAAAGAAAAGGAAAGGGGGAAGGGAAAGGGAAGAAAGAAAGAAAGAAAGAAAGAAGGAAAGAAAGAAAAGAAAGAAGGAAAGAGAAAGAAAGAAGAGGTAGGAAAGGAAAGGAAAAAGGGAGGAAGGGAGGAAGGAAAAGAAAAGAAGGAAATGATTACATGGCTCTTCAAATAGCCAACTGCACTTGACACAACGTATGTCTGATATTGAGTAAAGGTTTAAAAAATGCTAAGAGCAATAAAAGCAAGCAAAATGATTCACTCTTCAAAAAACATATTTTGTGAAATAATGGTCTCCTTTTCAGTGCGGGCATTTGCAGTTCAGCTCACACTTGCTCAGGTCATGTACTATGCTGCCCCTCCCTCAAATAATCAACCCTTCATAGGAAATGCCTGAGCCCCTCACCCCCAAAAAGATATGAAGGGAACAGCTACTTCGTTTTGACCCAACATTTCCAACCATACTACGCCCAGCATGTGCAAGTTAAAACAAAGTTTACATAAGCAGCATGATCAGAAAGAAACCCAATTGCATATGGTAAAGAGTATTTTAAGGCTACTAAAATTTTGAACTGCCATCAGATATGCAATACACCATCATAACACAGTACTTTTTGTTTTCTCATAATCATTCATCCACTCTAGATACATGCATTTCCTAGCATATTTCTATTAAATGAGATATATTTCTGTCAGAACAATTATAAAGCCTTTCCCCCCCTGTACATTAGATTCTAAAGCAATTTTATCATCAAATCACTGATTGTTTTTCTCTTCTTTCTGTTTCAGGTCTTGAGTGAAGAAATAGGGACGCTTTATCTCTGTAAACCCAAAGACTTAGTGAAATCTACGACTCTGAAATGCTTTCATTTGTCCTGTGTTCTTTTAACAAATAATCATCATAGTCTTTTCCATTCAGATGTACATTATTCTGAATATTTCATTATTATCAAACATGTTATTATACTCTATTCTATAGGAAGTAATTTTTTAAAATCAAACTTTGGCCACTCATCATGCTTTATTCTCATCTTCACCGAGAGCAACATTTTACTTTTGTGTAATAATGAAAACTAGGACTGCACTTGGGAGCCCTGAGCTCCAATTTCTTCTGCTGCCTCTCATTTCTAAGATCCCAAATAAGATACATTTTGTTCTACATTTTCTCAATTGAGCATAACTGTTTGTGTATTTTTTTTCATATTAGTATGGCAGACATTGTGTTGGATCACCTATTTTGCTTTATTTGGTTTCTCTTGCCTTATGCCCAGGCCAGGCAGGGTGACCTGTTACTCCCTAATACGGCCATGAATTTAAGCAACTCTTCCCCTCCAATAACCTGCATGCATTTTGTGTGTTCCCCCAGCCAGCTGTAATCTTACCCTCCTTGAGACTTCCCAGTATAAGGGCTTTGCCTCTCCAAGGGCCTTAACATAGCCTATATTGACTTGTAATTCATTACATGCATAGTTTATCTCACTAATTACACTGTAAGCTCATTAAAGGCAAGAGACAAAACTTTAGGGCGCCTGGGTGGCTCAGTGGTTAAAGCCTCTGCCTTCGGCTCAGGTCATGATCCCAGGGTCCTGGGATCGAGGCCCACGTCGGGTTCTCTGCTTGGCAGGGATCCTGCTTCCTTCTCTCTCCTCTCTCTCTGCCTGCCTCTCTGCCTACTTGTGATCTCTCTCTCTCTGTGTCAAATAAATAAATAAAATATTAAAAAAAAAAAAAAAAAAAGAGACAAAACTTTAGCAATTTTTTAATGACTCTCAATGTCTACAACAATGCCTTGAGAGTTTTACAACTTTTGCCCCTTACGCAAAATTCCCTGTGAAGAAGACAGCTATTATCTAAATTATGCGAAGAAAAGGCACAGATAGCATGCCCAGACGAAGAGCAGCCTAATAGTACCTAGAGATTTCTCTCTGACTCAGAATGCCATTTCATGATGTCCTTTGACTTCTATTTAATAATGATGACTTTCATTTGTTTTTATGTTTAAAGATTTTCATAGTGCTCTCTCAGGTGTAATTCCCCAAGCCTTTGTAACCCGGGAAAGGTACTTTCTCCATTTTGCAAATGGAAAAGTCTAATAATCTTCTCAGAAGTCTAAGGAGTGCAGAAACTTAGCTTCCAGTTTTCGACTCTTCTTATACCTCATGCAATAGCCAGTGTCACACCACCTTCACTGAGATGTGGAAAAGCAAGCATTTCTCAAGAGGCTGACTGTGACAAAAGAGAGTTTGGCTAAGGAAAGATACGAAAGAAGAAAAAGAAAAAGAAAAAAGCCTCAAATATTTTATCTTCACTATAATTATTATTTCAAAGAAGAACGAAAACTCCATCTGTTGCTTTAAACAAACAAGCAAGCCAACAAGCAAACGAACCAACAAACAGAAGCCCAGTCCCCGCCCAGGAGTGAGACCGCGGCGTTCTGGGCGACCCGGTTACACCTGGCGGTGAGCCCCGCTACCCTGCAGAGCCCAGCCCTGCGCCTCCCTGCCTCGTTTCCCTCAGCACCCTCCGGGACGGTCTGCGGGTAGGAGAACTCAGCTCCCTTTGACCACCTTCCTTTACACACCCTTCGGTCTGGGCTGCCCTTTCTTCCCTGCAGCCATGGTCACGAGGCGGGAAAACACTGGGCTTCTTCAACGATGTAGCATCCCTCTTGCTCACATCGATCTCCAAAAGGACGAAAGCGCATTGAGCAGCTACTATGTGTCAGGGAATATGCACTAGGTAATTTGCGTACCGTGTCTTAGTTCATCTGCTCAACAGTGCTGCACCGTAAATGCACAGATCAGGAAAATGTAACCCAGTGACTTGGAATAACTCACCCTAAGTTACATGGATAATAGGTAGTAAAGTAAAAAAAAATGAAGAAACAGCAATGCCAGTCAGATCAATTTAGAATAAGGACGTGCTTCTTTTTTTTTAATAAAATTTCCTGAGGCAAATGACCATGCTCCATTGTCTCCACATCTGTTAAATCAAGATGTGAAGCTATTATTTGAATGTACACTAAGCTTTTCAGAGAAAACGCACTGGCTATAGGATGCTTCGGAGAAAAAAGAAAAAAAATCATCTAAAGTTTCTTTCCCAACTCTGAGTTGATAAGTATGGGCTACGAAAACATCATCAGACCTTTAGTTTTCCTAAACATGAATGAGATGTAACGTTTGTTCTGCTCCATAGAGTGATCCAAATGTCGTATGACATAATAATATTTTGAACTTTTCACATCATAGACTTTTAGAGCTTAAAGGTTCGTCCAAATTCATTTAAATATTTGAGTAGAAGGTGGCTCCACCATCATTCCTACATGTCCTCTTCTCAGAACTTCTTTTTCTTCCAAGCTTTTTATTCAATTTGATAGCCTAGGACTAAGAAAGTTGATTGTGTTCAAGTGCAACCACTAGTTAATGGTGGAGTGAGAAAGACCACCGGAGCTCTGGTCTACCAGGAAAAAGCCTCAGAAGAGGACATGCAGGTCGAATTCGAAGAACTAAGTGGAGCCTTTAGACAACCGTCTGGACAATTTATCCATCCAAATTATACCAGCTCCTCAAATATCCCCTTCTCTTGGCTGTGAATATTCTCTGATAGCTAAGTTTCCTCGGTGAGTACTTTTCATCGGCTTAGACATGAGGGACAATCAATGCAGGGCCTCGGTCTACTTTCCTGTTTGAGTATCTAGTGGAGTCAAAAGGAGCAAGGAAAGAGAAAGGAAAGAATTTCTCTTCTGCCGTGTGGCTCCACAGTCTTCCTCCAGAATCTTTATTTTATAAAAGTGAATATTAGTGAGGCTTATCATCTGAACAAACCTAAAACTGAAAACACTCCGATAATAAAAGAAGCAATAGTCAAGTAATTTTGTCTGTAAGGAGGCCAGGTTTGTAAAGAATGGAGCGTCCGTTACGGCTCCAGGAACAGACGGACGCTCTGACCTCTTCTGTTACAGGTGTCAGCCGGGAGAAAGGAGAACGGCTGGGTGGGAACACTCGAGCCAGCTTTTAATGCACTTTTTATTCAGGTGTGCTCACACTCCATCACTACTTAGGGGGGAAGGTCGAATAAGAGGATGATTTTATCTTATGATTTTTTGAAATGAATATCTTTTTATTAGAATTCTTAGGGATCCAGTGCCAATTTCCTCCAGAAATCCATTTTTTAAAAGAAATGTGCTTCATTTTGACCTAATCCATAAATTGCCTATTTTTTTGTGCCCTGGCATGTTGGCAGCAGCTGTATAAATTTCCTTTTCTCTTTGCTTTTCGTCAGCAAATTCACACCTCTGTTCTAGTCATGAGGCCTCTTATTGTAGCGGAGGGAAGGAAAAAACAAAGTGCAGTTGCCCATGAACACAAGGTCTCATTGCCAAGGCGCATGGCTGATGCAGCATGCACCACAGAATTTTCCAGACCCTGTCCGCGGCAGGCTCTCCGGGCTCCTACCTTCCACAGTGACTTGAGGAGGCTCACGGAAGCTGATGGCTCCTCCCACCTGTAAGGCCACACAGTCTGTCTCCAAACAGCACACTCATTGTCACTCGGCCATCCAAGTAAGACCGATCTTGGTGCACTCCGCGTGAGCAAATATTTCTTGAACACTTACTATTTCTTGACCTCTGATTGTGGTCTCATGAAGTTATTATCATCATTTTCCAAATTAAGGAGCTGAAGCTGTTGAACCTGCTGTGTTCAAGTTCACCCAGCTGAGAGTGAAAACCAGTCCCGGTTTCAATCTACAAGCTAATGTACTGCACAATTTCCTCTGAGGACTCTTCATGCCTGCAAAGCCTAGACTCTCAATTCTGCCTGTTGGAAATATTCGGAAATACGAGCTGCTTTGACAAAATGGAATGGAGGCCAATATAAATCAGCGGGAAACAAAATGTTTCCAGAGAGTGAAGTTTTTAACACCACACACATTTAGTAAGTCCTTTAATGCATGGATGAGAATGATTTATTATTAGCACCACATTCCGCGGTACATAAATAAACACTGCTCAAGGGCTTGCAACTATTTGCTATGCCTTCTGCATGTGCGTTGTCATTATTAATTAGCACATTCTTTATTCATAATGCAAAGGTAGGTATTAATCCACATCTTGTTGGAAGGATCACAAACGATCCCAGAGACTACAGACGCGCTGCCGGTATTGGCAAGCAAGGCCGGACTTCTCGAAGGGCTCAAGTGAGCACACCCAGTGTGGGGAGTGGAGCGACTGACTCATGAGGACGGCTGGGGCCCGTGGGGGATGGCCCTGTGTCAGAGCTGGCGGAGGGCGCTCACGTAAGGTGCCCCGCGGCCAGAGGTACTGGCTGCTGCGGGGAGAGGAAGCAAGCCGTGTAATCCTACTTGAGCCGTCGCTCCTAGTTGGTGACATACAGGATGGCTCTCCACCCACAGGCCGGCTGCGCCCTGCCACAGACGTCCCCGGCCGGCGTGAACAGAGAGGAACCCCTCGGCCCAGAAGAAACACAGCTCGCATTCTTAGAGAAAGGGCAACGGAGGCGCTCAGAGTAAAGAGGCAGAAGTGAAGGAAAGACGAGGGGAAAAAAGTTGCAAATAAGCGATTTCAATTTTCACTTATCTTCTTACACACGTTGAAAAGTAAAGATAGCAACGTAATTCATACAGTGATTTGCCTACACTTAAAAATCAATTTTAGGGCGCCTGGGTGGCTCAGTGGGTTAAAGCCTCTGCTTTCGGCTCAGGTCATGATCTCAGCGTCCTGGGATCTAGGCCCGCATCGGGCTTTCTGCTCAGCAGGGAGCCTGCTTCCTCCTCTCCCTGTCTCTCTGCCTGCCTCTCTGCCTACTTGTAATTTCTCTCTCTCTGTGTCAAATAAATAAATAAAATCTTTAAAAAAAAAAAAAATCAATTTTAATTGTTCAGCAA
The DNA here is from genome assembly GCA_002007465.1 of Ailurus styani. NCBI lineage: Eukaryota > Metazoa > Chordata > Mammalia > Carnivora > Ailuridae > Ailurus > Ailurus styani. The sequence goes on along the minus strand of LNAC01000813.1, from coordinate 175,499 downwards.
TGTTTGATTTTGAGGAAAAAATTAGTTGAGGACCGAATGCCAGCAGGATATAGAAAAACGCCAATTATATAGCTTCAGAAAACACACTTCTTTGAACATGAGAAAAATGTTTTAAGGCTTTACCCATATATACTCCAAATTTGAACCAATGGTTGTACCTTTTTCCTTAATCCAGCTATTTCAAAATTATCTAAACTATAATGTTTTATAAATGAGCTTCATAACAGAAATGACCTTAGCCAGAAGAATTAAGTAATTGACAGAGTTGAAGCAATATATATATATATTTATCAAGGCATGAAGATATAATAAAAGTACATAGTTGCCAGGGACTGCCCATCAAACTTCCTAAGCATAATTTGATATTAAATTTAATTTTAAATAAATGAATATTGTTGTTGCCATGGTATGCAATGAAGCGTGACCCAAGCGTATTCTTCATTAATGCATAGGTGTTTGGAGTGGCTTTTTTAGAGATTGACCAAATTATGTTAGAATTCCTGTATCTTCTCAGCAGTGGTATTATCCTAAGTGGCTTGTACTATACATAAACCACAGCATCATATCCAATCCTTAAGCATCTATTTAACCCTAATTATATGCTAAACACAATGCTAGACACTGCAATAACACCAAAAATATCAAGACATAGCTCATATCTTCAAAATAGTTGTATTTTCAGATTGTTTGAAATTGGGTTTTTACATTCTCAAGGGTTTTCTTTTCCTATTTAGTAGTTGTGTTTCCACTGCTTGCTCCCTAAATGTAGTCTTGTTCAAATTAACCAGTTACAATACTAAGAGAAATGAGAAAATTAATAAATTTATTTAATCAGAAAAATTGAAACTCAAATGTGTTCAAATGGCTGAAGAAGATGCTGCTAAGAATGTGTCTATAAAATAAAACATATAAATAACACAAGAAAGAAATCGGTCCCATAATAGACTGCTCTCATTTCACAATGTTTAAGACCCTTCGACTTCAAAAAGCAGAGTAATGACATTACTTCACCTTTACTAAAATGCTCGTGTCTGTGAAGATAATAAAAGTGCTTAATATAATTTCTTACTTTTTATCTTTCCGATGCTCCCACAGTCATCAGGTTTGTGGAATGAGGAGTCCTAAACTCCTAGTTTTACAATTTGCTTTAATTCCAGCACTAAGAGTTTAACCTATATTGGCTTTTTTTTGTGTATGTGCATATAGGGTTCTAAGTTCATGCAAAAATGCTCTCTCAGACTTTTTAAAAGACATATTAAAGAAAACATAATTATCTTTTCTAAATCTTCCAGGGTACTAATTTTCCTTGACAGTCCCAATGACTGCACCGCTGCTCACTGCTCCGCACTCCCTCTGAAGTGGGGGCTGAATGAGTCATACCAGTGAGAGGAAAAATGATTGCATGATATTTAATTTATGGACTTTACATGTGCTTGATTAGTTCAATCAAAATAAATCTGTCAAGATCACACACTATATTTAGAAAAACAAAAAGAACAATTTGATGGTCAGATTCTCCACCCAGGTCCCAGGAAATGACGTACAGTGTTCTTAATTTCAATGCTGCTAGCAATTTCTGAGCACGCCACTTTCAGAGCACTACTTCTTCCCAGTTTTAGTATGTGTGCTGCCGAAGCGAGCACCAGAGCACTACTTCTACTATATGATACACATATGCATGCACACACGTGTACATGTACATAGAGGTGCACATGTGTACACACATGCGCGTGTGCATCTGTGTTCAATTTGTCACGACCTCCATAATCACACCCATTATTTTACTTTTTCTCTTTTAATTTGTTGAACATATTTTATTTGTTAGTTTGTTTCCTCTCTCATGAGCTGTCATTGGTCTACTTTTTTTTTTTAAGATTTACGTTAGAGAAAGAGAGAGAGAGTCCATGCAGGGGTGGGGGCGGAGTGCAGAAGGAGAGAGGGAGAGAGAGAGAAACCCAAGCAGATACCATGCAGGGCCTGGTCTGACCGCCCTGAGATCATGACTGGAGCCAAAATCAAGAGTCAGATGCTTAACTGACTGAGCCATCCAGGCTCCCTTCTCATTAGTCTATCTTTAAATCTGGGAAATGATAAATAATAAGTTTTTTTTCCCATATAACAAGAGCAATGAATTATCATTGTATAAATGTTAATCATACACACAAAATAGTAAAATAATTTAAAAATCACAACATCTTGACTTTTGATGTACATTTTCACATATTTATTTTTCTACGCAAGTATCTCAGATTGATTTAAAATTTGGTATTCTATATTTTTTACTTCAATGTTTCGTATCCTCTATTTTTCACATCATATTCTATATTGAATGATCTAATTTCATTAAAACTTGATTTTAGAACCTGCGTAATATTCACTGCATGGTTTTAACACTTGGACACACTCATTAAGTAACTCCCTTACTTTGGTCCTGTGGCTATTTACTGTTTGGGCAAGGGATGAGTGGGTCACACAAGGTCTAGCGCCCTGTGACTGATCTTTCCAGATAAGCGTTCCTCCAGAAGGAAAGCACCAATTCACCGTGCAAGTAATTAATCATAGAGCAAAATGCCTGAGTCACCGTAACCTTGACGCTACACATTGATTCTAAAAACCTTCGCCAAGATTATATGTGTCAAGTTTAAAAAAAAAAAGACTAGGGTTTTGACTGCTTTTGAAAAACCTGACACATTTAAAATTGAGATTGTCCATCCAAAATCATGCATATTCATTCATTTATTCAAACCTAAACTCTCTGAACAAAGTGTTCTCATGGTCTTCATATTAAGACTGCTTGCGATTATTTTTTTAAAAAACTAAATATTTTGTACCTTTTGTTGCTGTTGTTACTATTGAAAATTCTATATTAAGTCCCAAATATTTTCTGTTTCAGTTTTGGTGTCAAATAGAGAATTGATTTAAGTTTATTTCGGCATCTGTAAGTCATTGGAATGGATTACATAATCATGGCATATGTAAAACTAAGATTATTTTCTTCTTTTTCTAAGTATTAGACACACATATTTCCTTGTCTGCCGTATCACTTTTCACTTAAATTTGATTTAAACAAATGTTTTAAATTACTTAGAGTAAAATGTTATTTTCACTTGTATATTTTGTAATTCTAAAACTTCAAAGCCTCAGGCCTCTGATTTTATGCTAATCTTTCCCTGGTTTTTCTTTTCTGCTTAGCTCTTTAATTAATTTGAGTTCATTTGGATATATGTCATAAATTATAATAATATTTTCTTTTGTCATTTATTATTTAAATCCTTCCTTAATTCTTAGCTCATCAGATACTATATTTTTTATATAATTTGAGAGATTTTCAGGCTTCTTATTTTCTTTCATCTCTATTCATATTTATGTTCCTTTATTACCCTTTTAAATCATAGTTATTAAATCACATGCTTTAAAATCCTGTAGGTAGAAAGGGAGGAACCAAGCACTGCCAAACTAACTCTGCCAGGTTTACGCTGATAGATGTTTAAATACAGAATGTCTCTTGTGCTGAAAAGGGCCCTTAGGGCAAATGTGTTAAGATCTGTTTTATAAATTACGGCTCTTGAGGTTCAGAGATATTTTGTACACAGTTCACTCAACAAACAATCTGGGGCTTATTGGGTTCTAAACCCATTTTATTTTTTTCTTTTTAAAGCTTTTAACTGTTCTCACTTGGTTATGTTTTCAGATGTGTCTATGACCATTTTCTGACTGTAAAAATTCCGAGGGTCTTTTTTCAAAGCTTGAATTTAATTAAGTTAGCAGCCAATGAGCATAACTGTGGTTTCCAAATATGCGCTGTTTATTCAAGCCACACAGTTCAAATTCTTAACAGTCCTTTGGAACTTTGTTATGGTTTACAGTAAGGACTTAGTTACAACCTTGGGCGAGACAGCTGGTGGCTAATATATTCAGTATGGTCATATAGGGGAAAATTTATCATCAGTTGATGGCATTGTGACAGGAGTAGAACAGAAAGTTCTGAAATTACACATGATAAAACATAAGGCAGGAATGAAGACTCAGTCTTCCTTCCTTAACCCCTCACCTACACACACCCAGTGGGGAAACATTCACCACAGCGGAGCCAGGTGGCAGAGACCACTGACTCTCGGCACCTCAGTGCTCCTAATAATAATCACAGTCATAGAAAAGCATGTGCAACAATATTAATACAGCGGCTAGGTAGCAGTTATTGAGGGCTTGATCAATGCCAAGCTCTCTCGGTATATGATTTAATTCTCAAAACTCGGTGAGGCTTACACCATAGCTCCCTTTAACTCGTGAGGAAAGGGGGGCCTGGCCAGCTGTGGGGGCTGGAGGCTCGGGAAGGGCCTTCCTCTCCCAGTGCTGTGCCCAGGGCCCCTTGCGGCTGACCTGGATGCGCCGTGTTAGGCCCTAGGCGGCAGCAGTGTTCCTCGGGAGAAGGGACCCTTGTCTTTTCTGGGACCTGTGTTATTTTGACCAACAGAATGAAGTCTTCCAGCAACTTCTCAAACCTTTGGTCATCCATCCAAATCTGCTCCCCTAGCAGCTTTCTGAAATCTCAAGGGTCATGCAATCCTTAGAGACAAGAGCTTACAACTCTGGCAATTCCGCTTTATGTCTCCTCAAGTGCAGAGCTCCTGACAATCAGAAGTGAACCCTAACGTGGCCAGGGGTGCACTGAAAAGCCCTTCCAGCATATACTGGTTTCATGGGCTCAGCTAGTTACTCAATTTCAGTGAGTTAAATATGGTTTGCGAGAGAATTTAGCCAGTGTAGACTTTTAATCTGCTTAATTCCGGTTCAAACACAGCTAGCAGATCCCGTGGCCTGTCTCATCTAAACCACTGCCTCAGATCTATTTTTCCTCTTATCATAGACGCTTCATTTACATAGCAGCCATTTAACTGATAGAATTACAATGATCAAATTAATTTAACCTGTGTAAGCAGCCAAGTTGGATCATTTAAACCAAAATCAACATTAAGGTCTAAATTATATTATTGGCTCCCTACCTCAAGGTAACACACCCTTTTGTCATATTTTAGGTGAGGAAAGCAGCCTCCGACAAGACCCTCAGCCCCCCAGCTGACTCCCCGCCACCAGCTTTGAATTCTGTTTCTAGATCAGTCTTGCTAAACCTGGCCGCTCTGGGAAAGCAGTCCTGTTCATCAGCCGCTGAGGGACTGGGGGAGCTCCCGCTTTCTAGCAGCTGCGCCAACTGCTGCCTCTGGATGCTCAGGTTCGCCTCCTGTGAAAACACGGCAATCCTATTTCGGAGCTCAGAGAATCAGCATCCCTGCCGAGTGACTAGTGACTCCACACGTGGAAACACAGCTACCCCTTACCCACGGCCAGTTTTCTTACCAGGGCCAGCTGTTGATCACAGGCGCGAAGACGACAAATTCACAAAAGTCCACCTCAAGGGGTGCCTGAGCTGCTCAGTGGGTTCAAGCCTCTGCCTTGGGCTCAGGTCATGATCTCAGGGTCCTGGGATCGAGCCCCACATCGGGCTCTCTGCTCAGCAGGGAGCCTGCTTCCCCCTCTCTCTGCCTGCCTCTCTGCCTACTTGTGATCTGATCTCTCTCTCTCTCTGTCAAATAAAGAAATAAAATCTTAAAAAAATAAATCAAACAAAAGTTATTAAAAAAAAAGAATCCATCTCAATACCAGAAAATAAATAATGGCAAAAGACCGGTTTCTATAATAAAGTATTTTGCAGCATCACACGCATGCATGCATATCTCATAGTAAATGATGCAAATGTTTTCCCCTCCATAAGAACTTTTTAGAGCTAATGATTTTCATAATTTGGTGCACATAAAAATGCCTATTTCCGGTTCTAGATTCAGGGATTTTCATTTAAGAGGTGCTAGGTAGAGTCTTAGAATATGAATTTCTAATAAGCTCCCTGTGAGTCTGGCTTAAGTCGTCTGCAACACACTTTGAGAAACAGTGTTTAGAGCCTGGGTCAGTTTTGGAATAGTGGCATGTTATCTATTTAGGCAAGTATAATGATAAGGAAAAAGATAAAAACAAAGATTTACTGTCCCTGTCTGTTTTCCTCTTCTCCTGCAAACGTGAACTCCACTTGTTCTAGGCACCTGGGCGAATACAAATGAAAATTGTAATGTTTGCAGCCTGGAAGTTAGTGTTGGGTGACCAACTACCCTAGAGTGCCTGAGCCGGAGGCTTCCGGACTGTAGGGTGGGATCCAGCCTGGAAAGGAGGAAAGCCCTGACGGAAAACTTCCTACCCTACAAGGCACACGGATGCATTCAAGGAAGGGTAAACAAGTTGCTGCCAAGCCCTGAAGGAGGAAACTACCAGTCCTAACAGGATCCGAGGAAGCTTTACACAAGAATTTGCATTTGAGTAGGAACTCCTGTAAGAGGGAAAGACCGGAGCAGAGAAAATACAGTTGCGAAGTCACAGAGGTAAGACAGTATCCAAAAACACTGCGGAAATACTAACGAAGGTTATGGGCGTGAGAGCAACAAGGCTGGAAAGTAGACCATGAAAGTTTGTGGTGGTGCTTTGGAAATAGTCATTATTTCATACTTGTTCTGCTGTGATCTGTTCTGTGCATTAGAATTTAAACAGGAAAACTATTAGGAGCTGTTGCAAGAGATGGGGAAAGCGGGACTGAGCGTCTAAGTCACGGTGGCAACCAAAGGGAGAGGAAACAACGTTTTCCAGGTTTCCACAGAACCTGTGTTGGGAGGACGTGATTAGAAGAACTTGGGAACAGCAGGAGAAGAACGTTTCTTTTTGGTGAGGAAGCTAAAGACAAACTCAGCTTTGAGTGTTTGTGTGTAGGGCCTCACCGCGAGCACCGCGAAACCTTGTACCCGCAAACGACAATTTTTTTTTTATGTCACAACATCAGCTGGGCTCAGCTGAGCAGTGCCTTGAAAGAGCAGCAGGGGCTGAAGTTCAAGGCTGGGCCGCTTGGGCTTTACTCTGTGAGGTGGTCTCAAGGTAGCTGCCCTTCTTCTCTGGTGCCTGGCTTCCAAGAGGTCACAGCAGATGTGCCGGCACCCCCAGAGAGGCTAAGTCAGGACTCGGCTTTGCGTTGCTTGGACTTGGCATCGCATTGCTTGCATAACATTACTTCATACCCCACTGTCATCGTGGCCTCAGGGCGGCCCAGGTTGGGGGACCGGGGTGGGGGGTGAGGGGGCGGGCGCCACATCCCAACGGGTACAGCCGTGTCCACGCTGCCACCGTGCTTGTAGAAGGCGTGTGGAGATGCGCCGGGGGCCCCAGTGAACCGAGCCTGGCTCTCCGGGGGGAAATCAGAATGGGAACCGTGAGTGCAGGGATTGTGGGAGGGCAGGCTGGCAGGTGAGATCTTAGGGATAGATGACTGGGCAGGGAGTCGAGGCTGCGCTTCCACTTCGGAGAGGCATCGGGGAGAAGCCGCCCGAGAGCGGTGGGCTGCTAAGGGACAGCAGCGGACACAGGCCCCCAGCAGCCGCGCAGGCCAGGCCAGGCCAGGCGAGGGGACGCGCCTAGGCTGTAGGGCTGGCGGGAAGGAGGGGTTAACAGCGGGGTTAGCAGCGGGTTTAGCAGCGGGATTAGCAGCGGGATTAGCAGCGGAGTTACCAGTGGGATTAGCAGCGGGGGTTAGCAGCGGGAGCGGGCGCCGTCCCGCCGCTGGTGCCCGGGGCTGGGGGAGGCCCGTGGGGCGCATCCGGTCTGCTCCGCCAGGTTCCCCGGGCCCGGGGGCTCGGGAGCAGGGAAGGAAGCTGGGGGCGCCGGGGGGGCTGCAGGGGTGGCTCCTGCGGGGCACCGCGGGCTTCTGGAAGGAGGGCGGGCGGGGGACCCAGCAGAGAGACGGTCGAGTAGGTGTGCGGGAGGGCGAGCCGCGGGGAGATGGCGGGGGAGGTGCGAGGAAGCGACTCGGGGCTGAGTCGGCCCTCTTGCTCCCCAAGAGCACAGCGGTTCCCCGTCCCTGGGAGAACTGGGGATGAGGAGCAAGGGGCTGCAAACCCAGGTTTGGTTTATCCGCTTGCTCTGTCACTTTTCCTCATTGTTGTGGTTTTAGCTGTGCATTATCCACTGAATGTAGGACGAGATGTCTCCAAAGTCAACAGTGTAAAGCAGGAGGGTACAGTCACATGCTCACAAGCTTTTGGAAAATACTGGAGAAATATGCGGCTAGCTATATTGAGTGATGGTGAAATCTTCCCTTTGTCTTGTGGTGCAGAGATGGAAATAGGTTCTTTTTCCATCTTTTTTTGGTGTAGATTTCTGCTTCAGGAATACTGGTTAATGATATGACCATTTGAACGTTATATATGTATATATACCAAATTACTTTCAGCTAATACTTTTCCTGCACAGAGACGAAATTCTTGGACAGAAAAATACTCTGAATTAAGAACTGAGTAATTCAGCCTAAAGAATTTGATTAACTAAGTCTAAGACTATGGTTAAGATAAGAGGCCAGATAAACCAGCCTTTTGTAACTCATGTAGCACAGATGAAGTCTGCCTCCTTGTGGCAAGTGAAAACAGACAGAAGGCTGCTGCCACTCCTGGCCTGTAAGAGCAAGATTTAAATTTTTGTGTCTTCATCATGTCTTGCCTTTACTAAATAAGAAAAAAAATGCACGATCAAGGGTATTTACAAATATTTTGTTTGCTCACAAATAAAAATATACACTCTTTGAAGAGCAGAAGTATGTCTCCCATTTTCGTGTCATTATGCCTGGCATCAAAGCTCTCAAACGGATGGAGAGTGACTTTATTTGGATATACTAAATATTATATATATATGTTATATATCCAAATGATATTTGGAGATCAGCTTTATTTGGATATATCCTGAAAGATTATAAAGGAAAATGATACATCTGGATGCAGGCATGACAGTGAATCTACTCCATGCCCATCCATCCCAGAGGCTGTCTTTTACGCAATAATTGTGCAAGCACAGAAACTTACACATGGACAGGATGAGTGGCTAAGTAACCCCAGCTTCTGAACTGGAAGTTAAAAAGCAGTACTAACGTATCAAAAATATTTTCCAGTATTCCCTGGTAGAAGAAAATAGAAAGAAAGATTTTGATATATTTCATATTCATGTTTGCTGTCAGCGATGGCTTCAGATGCATGCAGACTCTCATGAAGGCAGCACCCCTGCTCCCATCTTGCTTTAGAGAAAGGACAGCTAAGGTGGGCGTATGCTGGACGACCAGCAGCGACCTCGCCTCGAAAACTGTGAGAGGATATCGACACTGGTACCATTTAGCTCCAGTCACAACACCAAGAAAAATATATTAAAATAGATATTTTTAGGGTCCATTATTTCATCCAAAAGTAAATAATGTAGAAATAGGACATTTCATTCCATGCTTAGAACCCTCCATTGGAATAGGTAGTCCATTTGATTTCATTCAACGAAACAGATCTATGATATCTGGTTTGGGTATTCTGGGTATGCTAGTAATTTAACGTTCACGACTTGCAGTTCTCACGAATAAGGTCCTAAACTGTCTGCTGAAGCTGCCCTGTAGCACCTGGCTGCTGCTGCTGCTGCTTTTTTTTTTTTTTTTTTTTTTTTTTTTGCATGAGCAAGAGGGGGAACGACGTCTCCAAGACACTGCGTCTTTCTCACATAGCGGCTCCAGGACATCTAACCATTAGGGGCATGTATAAACGCGGCTCTGTGTGCTCTAGACGTGGATGTGCGTGCATGCAGGTATCTGTGTACATATTCATTCTAGCCATGGTTTTGTCTCTAATTCGAAAAACAAAAACGATGGATAAGAGGACAATGAAACAAAGCCACACGAATTGAGCCTTCAGGAGGCTAAGAGACTAAGCTATTTATTCATCGCATTGGCAGAACCTGCCATGACCAAGGGATGTCGGGGTACTTGCTCGCCCACATTTAAAGGCAACGCAAACTCCCAGGGGCCCTGAGCCAAGCTGTCTACAAATCATATCCATTAGCACGTGATGCATGAGGAGGAAACCTAGCTCGGCACACATTATTTTAAAAGTGCTGTTCACAAACAAATATCTTATATATTATATATATATATATATGTGTATTTGAAATCATCCTAATGAAATGACCAGGTTTTTGTATTTAATGGCTAAAGTGACACTAAATGTTGGCAATGTAATTTTCTATTACCCATCGTAGTATTAATAATTCTTCGATGATAAAATGCAAAGGGAAAAACTGAAAGAATGAAAAATTAAATGTTTTTATGCTCCCTTCATCTTGTAATATTACGTCAAGTGTTTGAACAAAATGCAGAACAGTCACAGGGTCGTGCAGGGTACTGCTCATTCCAAGAAGCCTTTATCCCACATCAAGGTTAAATCCTCAATGAGTTTCCATTGGCTGAGTGATTGCATAAATTAATGCCATTCAGAACAGCTTTAACTTGCACAGCTGACTTTGGAAATGTGTGACTCAGCTTCTAAATTGGCATCGGAGGCACATTTACGGGAGTCGCCTTATCTCTGCACCGCTTACTGCCTTTCACCCCCCTCACTTCCTCCCATTATCATCATCACTTTCACCACAGACAGCTGAAGTTTCTCCTTCACCATCAAAAGCCCTTGGAGAACGATCCTGCCGTAAAGCTATGGGCTGCTGAAAATGTGTTGGCTCTTCATTTACATTTTGATTAAGTGAAAGTCTCTTAATTTGGGCTATTATCAATACATAAATCTGTAGAGAAAATGAACCAGCATTTATAATGCAACCAACATTACATGATTTACTGCTCTTATAATGTGTAAATACAGAAGGGAAAAAAAGTCCAGCTCTTAGGTCCCCTGGACAGGAAGCACTGTCAGCGACTCACAGGGCACCTCACAGCCTCTGCGAAGGCAAGGCTCCAGCCCCCCGTGTCTCCTCACACCATTATTTCAACTGCACTAGGTCTCCAGTGTTAAAACCACCGCACGGAATACATTTGTCTACCCTACTGGACCAATCTTCCTGTGGGAAGGCTTGTGAGTGGTAAAAGGAAGGGCTCAAAATGGGTTTCCATACCTGATTGTGGACTTTGTTTGGGGATTTTGGCTACCGCTTGAGGGCTGGAGGTGGCGTGCATTCGCTGGTTGGCAGAGCTGTGGATGCTGCTGGGAATGGCCGCTGAGACGTTCTTGCGAGGCTTCATATCTTGCAGCCACATGGGCGAGGCTTCGAAGGCCTGCATCCGCCTGGCATGGCTGTTGGCGTTGACTTTCAGGTAGGCCTGGGCTTTGTGTTCCTGCAGCTCTCCGTAATTGGCGTCGGTCACCCTGCATTCATATAAGCCTTCATCCTTTCTCCTCACTTTGGAAATCTGAAGCTTGTGAGAGATGTCATTGCCTTGGACTTTCACGGTCTGAAAAATTGCAGGTAAAAAAAAACAAAGCGCTGCATCAAATGATCTTGCTCCCAGACTTGCTCCGGAGCTCGCTAATGCTGGAAAATTAAAGGGTCTTAATAGCCTCATAGCCACAGTCAGAGAGCTATTTATTTTCTCAACAGTCAAATCCGAAGGTCATATTTATCCCATTGCACTAACAACTGGCTTCGCGAAATCACGGGATAATTAGTTCAATCCAGCCAGCGCCAGATTCTATTAGCCACGTGGCCCCCGTTCCCCAGGTTCTGGGCCCTGCCATTTCTCCACCGTGAGCTTCACCTCTGCCTGGACAGCTCCGTCAAATGAAGCACAAACAAATATGGTAAGTGACTTAGTTTATACAGCCTCTTTCCTTCACTGCAGGCTACAACAGACTCAGAGATGGCAAAATTACTTGGTAGCTCACAACAGAGTTGGAGAATGTGTTTTTACCCCCACATTGGGATGCCTTCCTGAAGGTTCTGACAAAATAACCTTGAATATTTCATATTCTACTCAAATGTTTGGTGCAGTCTTAGCAATAGTCACGGGGTGGCATGAATCAGGGTACAGATTAAGGTCACCTGGAGCCTCGTGGTCAGAGTGCACACCCTCTGCCGTGGTACGGTCTTTATGCAACCGGACCTGGAGAAGCCATCCGTCAGACTCTGGTCTGGTTTTCAGAATTAAAGTTGGCTCTCTTATTCTAATATTCTTGATGCCAGATTAATAGCAAAGTCATATATAAATATTACAAGAGTATAGATATTTGTATTATGTATAATATACATATACACATGTGTATCCGTTTTACCTACATCGTATATTATCCATGGTTGACAGGATGATGGATTTTATAAGACACTCAGGATGTAAGGCTTTGCATGATTTTGAAAGACAGAGAAATGAAGTGAAGAAGGCATCCGCTTTCAAATGGCCATAAGTAATTAAGAAAACTTGGGAAGTGTTCATCTGTTTTTTACATACAGAGTTGTATATACAAGTAGTCATCAATATTTGAACCATAACAATAGTCCGTATTTATTTGTATTGCAAAATTACATAGTAATATACTCATACTCTGAAAATAATGGGGATTAATAGTTTCAAATATAGTCTCAGTTGAGTTTCCTAATAAAGTTTGAGATAGTTGGAGTCCTTTACGATGATCATTTTACGGGAGAGTAAACTGAGGTTTGGGGATTTGGGTCCGTGATTCTCAGCATTGACTGTACGTTAGAATCATCTAGGGAGCTGTGAGAAGATGGTTTCATTTAGGGGCGCCTGGGTGGCTCAGTCAGCTAAGCTCTGACTCTTGATTTCAGCTCAGGTCATGACCTCATGCGTCCTGAGACAGAGTTCCACACCAGGCTCTGCACTGGGCTGGTGGAGCCTGCTTAAGATTCTCCCTCTCCCTCTGCCCCTCTCCCTCCCTCTCCCTCCCCCTCTCTAAACTAATAATAATAATAAGAAGAATAACAACAACAATAAAAGAAAATGGTCTCATTTGGAGTAATGTGGAAACATTAAGCTTGCATCTCAAGGAGGCAAAGCTCTCATGAGTATTTGATAAAAGCATTCCTGAGAATTCTAAGTCAACAACGGCTGGTTTAAGACGCGTGACCAAGGTCGCCCTGTTAAACTGGGTACAGACTTCTTTCTATCTCAGTCTGTAACTAGAACTTTTGCTGATTCACTAGATTCTATGAACTTTTAGCATAGAGAATACTCTTGGTGGCTCTGTACATGATCACCTACGGCTCCCTAGCTCAGGATGTGTGAGGCTATTCCTTCCAGCTCTTTGGAGGATGTAGTCATGGCTGAAGGAGCCGCATGAATAGTCAGTAAACCACCTAGCCACTATAAGCCTATACAAATGAAACATTTAAGATAAGTATTGTCAGCAGATTGATTTTACCAGTAAAGCCTCTCTAGCACTGTATGAAAACAATGATTTCTGTAATATCATAATAATTGAACTGAAAGTCTAAAAAGTCAGTGAGTTTGTGAATATAAATTATAGTTTTTGTTTTATGTCTTATTTTTGTTTCGTATTTGATATTTTGTTTGATATTTATACATTTACATCACAGAATTGGTTCTATTAATACAATATATATTTATACTTTTAGTTGTGCTGGAACTCCAAAATTATACCCCTTTTCCAGTATTGTAACAGTTTCAGAATAAAGTTTCTTTTTTAATGTAGGTCATTAGATTTTTAGATCCCTAAAATGAATAAATAACAGGAACATATATTTACATATATGTTTATAGCATATATGCTAAGCAGAACTTGTACTTTCTGACTTTATATAACTATTTCATTTCTAGGAATGAAAACTTGCTTACTATTTATGAATGAGTTAAGCAGTTCTGTCAACATAAAGTGATTCTTGGAGGTTTCATTGGTGGTGTAGTAAAGATTTTTTACTATTTTTACAATTGTCTTTTTATTTCTAATTTCACATAGAATTATTAAAAGTCAAAATACATCTCTATATTTTCAGAAGGTCAACCTGCTCCAATTATGTGTTATATTTATATTGCCCTATGGTTTTATACTTATGTGATTTTGACCACTGTCATTAGGAATACATCGCATGCATTTTGAGTCACGTTGAAAATTCAGTTGTTCTCAATACACTTTCAACATCCTTTTGAACGTTTATAACTTTTTCCTGACTGGGAAGATTTTCACAAGTTCGTGCTTTACTTCGTCCTAAAGGATAATTGTTTCTATGATTTTGAAAGAATGTTAGTACTGAGTCCTAAGCTCCTACAGTTACTAAGTGCTCAAAAGAGCAAGAACGAGTGTCACGCAGTTGGCTGGCCGGTGATTCTCTAGCCAGTGTTTGAATATTTACCCTCCTGAAACCAGTAGTCTCATCGCGTCGAGTCTAAGCCCGCTCCAGTCTGAGGGCACCGGGGAGGTGAGAAAGCGGACACTGGAAGTCCTCCCGCGTTCCTGAAACGGCCTTTCTCCGGGACAGGAAGTGAAAAGGCCTTCAAACCCCCGCGACCCCCGGTCTCCGGCTGGGGCTGCCCGGCGGCTGAGCGCGGCCCCGCTACTCACACTGATCTTGGTCCCGTCGCTGTCCGGGTCTCGGTCGGGCACCAGCTCCACCTGCCGAGGAGACGGCGCTCAGACGCGGGCCCCCGAGTCCCCGCGCCGGTCCGGGGCGCAGCCGCACCCAGTCGGCGGGCGTAGGGACCGCTCGCCTGGGGGCCTTAGGAGGGAGGCCGACGAGGACGAGCCCGGTCCCCGCCCGCGGGTCCGCGGGTCCCGGGCGGAGGGACCGCGAGGGGGCGCTGCTGAGCCGCGCGCTGCGATCCGGATCCGCCGCACGGATGCCCGGCACGGATCCCCCACAGGGACCGCGGGACACGGATCCCGGACACGGATCCCCCACAGGGACCCCGGGACACGGATCCCGGACACGGATCCCGGACACGGATCCCCACATGGATCCCAGCACGGATCCCAGCACGGATCCCCGGCTCTGAACCCCCACAGGGACCCCGGGACACGGATCCCCGCACGGATCCCCGGCTCTGAACCCCCACAGGGACCCCGGGACACGGATCCCAGCACGGATCCCCGGC
>LNAC01000813.1:113110-144608 GCA_002007465.1 Ailurus styani | reverse complement strand
TCTCTTTGCTTAGAGGACCCCTTTCAATATTTCCTGTAGGGCTGGCTTGGTGTTTGCAAATTCCTTGAGTTTTTGTTTGTCCTGGAAGATTTTTATTTCTTCTTCTATTTTCAATGGCAGCCTAGCTGGATATAGTATTCATGGCTGCATATTTTTCTCATTTAGTGCTCTGAATATATCATGCCAGCTCTTTCTGGCCTGCCAGGTCTCTGTGGATAGGTCTGCTGACAGTCTAATATTTCTACCATTGTATGTTATAGACCTCTTGTCCCGAGCTGCTTTCAGGATTTTCTCTTTGTCACTAAGACTTGTAAGTTTTACTATTAGATGACGGGGTGTGGACCTATTTTTATTGATTTTTAGGGGGGCTCTCTGTGTCCCCTGGATTTTGATGCTTGTTCCCTTCACCACATTATGGAAATTCTGTATTAAGATTTGCTCCAATATACCTTCTGCCCTCCCCTCTCTCTCTCTCTTCCTCTTCTGGGATCCCAATTATTCTAATATTGTTTCGTCTTATGGTATCACTTATGCCTCGAATTCTCTCCTCATGGTCCAGTAGTTGTTTGTCTCTCTTTTCCTCCTCTTCTTTGTTCTCTGGCATTTTGTCTTCCAAATCACTAATTCTGTCTTCTGCCTCATGTATCCTAGCAGTAAGAGCCTCCATTTTCAATTGCACCTCATTAATAGCTTTTTTGATTTCAGCTTGGTTAGATTTTAGTTCTTTTATTTCTCCAGAAAGGTCTTTTATTTNGTTTTTTCAATCCCAGCCAGCACCTTAAGAATCACCATTCTGAACTCTAGTTCTGTCATATTACTAATGTCCGCATTGATTAGGTCCCTAGCNTAGGTCCCTAGCTGTCATTACTGCCTCTTGTTCTTTTTTTTGTGTTGATTTTTTCCACTTTGTCATTTTATGCAGATAAGAATAGATGGATGAGAGAACAAAATACTAAAGGGTAGCAATGACCCCAGAGAAATATACACTAACCTACTCAGAAGAGACCTTGAACTGGGGAGAAAAGTAAGAGGGAAACAAACAAACAAACAAACAAACAAAAAATCAAACAAACAAAACCAAAACAAAACAAAAAAATAAAATAAAATCCTATATCTATATTATCTATTTCTATCTCTATCTCTATCTCTATATCTCTATCTCTATCTGTGTCTATATCTATTAGACTGGTGAATTGAACAGACCCTATATGTATTCCAAAAATAATGTTAAATACAAGGAAGGGATAAAATATGACTATAAAAATGAAAATTTAAAAAAGCGTTTATAAGATATAATAGTTAAAAACGTCAAAATAGGAAAAGGGAAAAAATTTAAAGGAAAAGAGTCAGAAAAAAAGAAAAAAATTCAAAGAATTTAACTTTGAATGACTAAACAATCATGGGGAAAAAGCCATTAATTTTTTGCGTTGCTTTCCTCTAGCTCCGGAGTTCCACAATTCTCAACTAACTTGAACTTGACTTTGGCTGGATGTTTTTTTCCAGTCTTCTGGGGAAGGGCCTGTTGCTGTGATTCTCAAGTGTCTCTGCCCGAGGCGGATTCCCACCACCCTCGCCAGGGGCGGGGCTAAGTCTTTAGCTGGGGTTCGCTCTCGGAGCTTTTGTTCCCTGAACGCTTTCCGTACCGCGTTGGAGGCCGGGAATGAAAATGGCGGCTCCCAGTCTCTGACCCGGAGGAGCCGAGAGCCTGGGCCCTCAGTCCTCAGCGCGCCTCAGAGAAAAGCAGTCCCTCCCGTCTCCTGGTCTCCGGCCACGCTCCGAGCTCACCCGGCCTGTGACCGAGCTTCTCTGTCTCTGGCGCGGCCCCGTTTAGAATCTCTGAACCCGGCAGATTCCTGCAGCCGCTCCCGTGCCCCTGGTCCTGGAGGAGGAAGGTGAGTCTCCCCGGGTCTGCCGCCCTCGGGGTCCCTGGTCGCAGAGCTGTGGCCTGGCTGTGCTTCGGATCCCAACCCAAGGTAACCCCAAGCTGAGAAACCCCTTCTCAGCTCGGCTCTGTCTCTCCCGCTGGCTTCTCTCTGATACCTGGGGGCTCAGTCGCGCTCAGACAACCCTGGTCTTTTTGTGTCCCCGCGGGTCCTGAGACCACACTGTCCCTGCAGGGGCTTCACCCCCCGCTTGGTCTCTGGGGTGACGTCCCTCCGTGGAGCCGACTTCTCACAGCCCCAAGTCTGTGCTCCGCTGCTCGCTCCCTTGCGGGCAGCTGGCCCTCCCCCCCCCGGGTCTATCTTCCCATTGCTTCAAATTCACTTCTCCGCACGTCCTACCTTCTGGAACGTGGTCGATTTTCTGTTCCTAGAATCACTGCTCTTCTTCTCTTCGCTCTCCTGTAGAATTTGTGGGTGTTCAGAATAGTTTGATAGCGATCTGGGTGAATTTCTGGGACCTGATGATATTCAGTCTCCTACTCCTCCGCCATCTTGCCGCTTCCCCCTTGTTTTTTTTTTTAATGGTGATTTATGACCCAGAAGAATAAGGAATTGGTATTTGAGAGAAAAGCTAGTATTAGTTCAAAACAAAAAGACTAAATAAAAAAATACACTTGCTCGCTGAGACTGTTTTCATGAAATGTATATGGGAAGGGGGCCAACATAACAGTCTAAAGTTCCATATTTGATTTAGCCATGTTCTATGTAGCACAGAGTTATAGAAAAAGGTTTGGTAGAACTTCCCATTTTTAATTTAAATTGTATCTGGTTACTTGGTGAGAAGACTTTTTTGTATGTTTGTTTTTGGAATTAACTTGTTTCTGTTCAGACAAAAGTTCTCCCCCTTCCACTTGTATACATTGAGTGACACTGTGAAACATAGTAATCTATTTAATTTTTAAGTCTGTCATGATCAATTGGCTAATACCTGAAGGTCAAGGCCTTCTGATTGTGATGGCATTCCTTTGGCTTATTATTGTGAGTTTGTGGTTAGTTGCCCCAAAGTAATCATTCCCATAAAGAGCTCATTACAATGATGCCCTCCAGAAGACTGACCCCAAAGCGCCAGTTTCATAGAACCTGGTGATACTTGACAGAGGTATTTGTCAATGTCTTAGTGAATGGAGTGTCTTCTGTACCCTCCCAGGGGATAGATAGTGAGTAAGTTAATGTGTTTCACATAATAAATACATACCACATTCCTATGTTTACTTTTGGATACCTTCCTCCATATTATGGAAGTTCATTATTTTTACCTCACTGAATCTAGGTTATCTTTAAATTCAAGTTTTAATCACCTAGCCAAATAAACTAAACTCTTAAAGTCACTTTCAATTTTGGATACTAGCTTCTCAAAATATGAATCTCATTTAGTGAACCATGATAAGTTGATAAAAATGTGATAAAATTTAATATCCACAAATGATTATTGTAAAAAGTGTTCCTGTAATACAGGAAATAGAACTTCCTTAACCTTATAAAATACTTTTATTTATTTGTCAGAGAGATAGGGAGAGAACACAAGCTGGCAGAGTGGCAGGCAGAGGCAGAGAGAGAAGCAGGCTCTCCGCCAAGCAAGGAGCCTAATGCGGAACTCGATCCCAGGAGCCTGGGATCATGACCTGAGCCAAAGGCATCTGCTTAACGACTGAGCCACTCAGGTGTCCCTAATATACTTTTATTAAATACTAATATTAAATATCATATTTAATAACCAAAAGCTAAGGTGTGCCTCTGACTTTGGGACTTAGACAAAGATGCCATATTCTTCACTACCATCCAACATTGTACTGGAGATACTAGCTAATATATTAAGGCAAGAAAAAGAAATAAAACATGTAAGGATAAGAAAAGATTAAAACAAAGCTGTCAATATTTGCAGTTGATATGATTATATATGTAGAAAATACAAAATATAAGTTTTTAGAATTAATAAGTAAACTTTGAGAAAAATTATTGGACATAAAGTCAATATATAAAATCAATTTTATTTCCATGTCCTAGAAACACAGGTTAGAATACTAAAATTATTTTTAAACTATAGAATTTTCAATAGAATAAAATTATCAAATATTCAGGAATAAATCTAATGAAAAATTCACAGAATCTCTATATGGGTTATAAGATAAACATATTGGGAGAAATAAAAGAAGGTCTAAATAAAATGAGAGTATTCATATCTTTATGGATTAGAAGACGAATGAAGGTATGTATCTGTCTAATTTCAATCAAGTCAAGAGGTTATCTGTGGTAATTGACAAGGTAATTTGAAATTTCTTTTGGAAATTTTTGAGTGAAAAAATAACAAAGATTAAAAAAAAAAGAGAGAGAGAAATGAATACCTGATCTGGTAGGTATATCAAGACAGTATAAAGAATTTCCAAAACATTATCACATTGGCATGATTAAAAATGGAAAAAAATGAAATTAAAATAAAGAAGCTAGAAATCTTCCTGTGTATATAAGGACTTTTGTATGTAACAAAGGTGAGATTTCACATACATGGTCAAAGGAAAATCTTTTCTATTAATGATTCTTGGCCTATTAGCTATCTACATAAAAACAAAGGAAAATACAGTCTCTGATTTGTGGCAAATAGAAAAAAAAATCCAGATTGACTATGATCTAATTGTGATCACTGAAATATTCAAGTTTCTAGAGGATAATATAGGAGAAAATCTTCTTGATTTTGGCAGAGGGGAAGATCGCTTAAACAGGTTACAAAACCTGCCACCACCAAGACTGATTGGTGAGTTGGACTTCATTAAAATTTAGAAGTTCTACTCACCAAATGGCATCATTAACTGAGTAAGAAAGGAAAACATACAGTGGAATAGGAGTTGAAACACACATAACCAACAAAACACTCATAGCCAGAATGTATAAAGGTTTCCAAAGATCAATAAAAAAACACACTATTTTTAAAAATGGACAAGAGACCTTATACCCCTTCCCAAAAGAGAATAAAGGTCAATAAAAATATGAAGAGATGCTAATTTTCTTTAATACTAAGGTAAATGCAAGTGAGAGTGTAATGCGATATCCCAACAGAATACCTAATTTTTTAAAAATGAAATTCTCAATCATTGGCCTACATGTGAAGCAACATAGTGTAACTCATGAAATTTGGTTGAAAGTAGTCCTACCATTTTGAAATACAGTTTGACATATCTGTTAAGTCTAAGATGTACTTACATTATGAACTATAATTCTACTCTTATGTACAAATGCAGTAAGAAAATATGTATATGTACTCTAAGAAACTTATGTAAGAATATTCATAGTAGCATTACCTTTAATAACTTAAAACTGTACCCAAATGTATATCTACAGTAGAATAGATAAATTGTGGTGTATTCATATATCAAACATCAAGGAAAATTAACAAACACGACCATAGACTACAAAATTGATACATTTCATAAGCACAAAAAGTCAGACACCAAAGAATATGTACTACAGCATACCATTCAATAAAACTTAAAACAAAATGGAACAGGTATAACTATACTACAGTGTGTAAGACAATATTGGGAAAAGAAAAAATTGTTGTATGAAGAGATTCAAATGGTAACTAGTAACATTTCTACTTCTTGCCCTGGAAACTGGTTATATGAGTATTCACTGGGTGATAATTTACTGATTTGGAAATTTATCTTTTCTGCAATTTTCTTTAATAAAAAATTAAGCAATGAGAAATCCAAAACCATTACCATTAAATTGACATCATTAAATATATATTATCATCAGCTTCAAATGAGCCCTTGATGACACCTGTAACTATGTTATTTTCACAGTAATAATAACAACCCTGTTATTTTCCTAGTTGACTCACTCCACAGTCTGAGGTGGTTACCTTTCCAAAATTTCAACCACAAGAGCCTCCTTTTACTATGTGCAAATATTCTCTATTCTCACTCTAACTATAATATAGAAGGTATCAGAAGAAAACTCATCTAAATTCCTGTCACCAAACACACAAACTTACCTGCAGAATTGAAGCCAGTAATTTTACTGTTTTTTTTAAGGTTTATTTATTTATTTGAGAGAAGGGGTAGGGGCACAGAAGAGGGAGAATACTGAAGCAGACTCCTTTCTGAGTGTGGAGCCTGGAGCAGGGCTTGATTCCAGGACCATGATATCATGGATTGAGCCCAAATCAAGGCTGACAATTTTGGTAAAGTTTGTGTACACATAAAAAACCAACTATTTTATGCATCTCTTTGTAGGAAATACTTAAAATGTTTATTCTTTTGGTGTATAATAATGCAATACTGATAATGCTGTATCACTAATGAATTTATACAATAAATTGGCATATAATTCTCTTTGACCCTTCTTCAAATTTTAGATTTATTTTCCTTTCATTGGGTTTGAAGTAAGTCATATTAAATTGTGCTATTTTTGTGTGAAATAAAGTTGGTAATGTTTGCCTATTGTTTTTATGGTAGGGAAAGTGTTATAAAAGTCAATATGGGGCAACATTAACAGTTGTAGGATGATTTAAATATGTAAATAAATTATATACTTAAAAGCAGTATTTCAAAGGTCTTTATAGAGAAATAAAAACAAACTGTAGGACACTACATAATTTTGTTGTGTCCTGCCTTTGTTTTAATTATGATCTTGCCCATGGTAGTCTAAAAATTATTTGAGACAGAAAATTTTTCTTTCTACCTTTCTAGATTCTCTGGCTGGTTTAATAATCATATTAACATAAGACAGATTAACAAGAGAAAAACAAAGTTAATTACATTAGTATGGGGGCTCCATAAGAATGTGAGACCCAAAGACAAGCCCAGCAATTGAAGTTTATATACTATCTTGAGCTAAAGAATGAGCTAGAGGTCTGGAGCTTCAAAGGGGGTGAAGATGATTTACAAGATGATAAGAAAAGCAGGTGTTTGGTAATTAAATGTTTGTCTTGTCATACAGTAAAGGTCATTCAGGTAAAAAGTTTTCTCTTAGCAATGGTTTTCTTTTGGGGCCAGATTTCTTATCTAAATTCTTTTAGGTAGTTTAAAGAAGTGGTCAAAGTTATTCTTGGTCAACTGGGTCTTGACTGCCTTCTGCTCAAAATAATCCAAGTGCCAAAGTGGAATATTTTGGGAAGGCTCATTCTGAACCCCTTCAGTTTGGTGGATTGCTCCATTTCACCGAACCAGCTCGGTTCTGAAGACAGGTCAGTTCAGTTAAACAGCTGTGTCTCATCTCAGAAGGTGTTGATGAAGGTGGTCTCCCAAAGTGAGGCCTGTAACATGTATTTCTGTGGAAATAAAAGAAAAATAAAGATTAATAATTGAATTAGATTATAATCCCAGTTTCTAAATTCTGAAGACAACCAGTAGACAAGATTTTAAGATATTTAGATGAAGTGACGACAAGCAGTAGCAGTCTGGTATATTTTTCTGGTTTATAGTTTGAATGTCTCTGGAAATCTTTCTAAGTGGCTCACACAGCAACATGCATGAAGATTGCCTATACATGAGCTGTTGAGATTCGTCTGAAGTTTATATCAGGTTGTCCAGCTCTGGCTTACATGGCTTTGGGAGAAGGGGAGTTTTAGTTTGTAATGATTCCAAGTAACAAGGGTGGGAGAAATTTGGAAATGTTAGTGTGGAGAGTTAGTAGCCAAATATTGTAGGAAACTAGAAGAATGCAGAATCTAGTTCACTTTACAAGTAGAAACAGTATCTAAGAAATAATTAACAGCACTAAAATTTGATATAGACAGAAATATACTAGAAACATATTTTTTCTCTCTATCATCAACCCCATTTTTATCGAAGATAACTACAAGACTAATTCACCTACAAACCACATCTATTTTCAAAAAACTTGGCCTAATTATTTCCAATGATTGACTATATATGCTCTTTTAAATCTGCTTTGTTGGAACTTTTCATAAGGAATCTCAGATTGAACTTTTTTTATTATTATTATGTTAGACACCATACAGTACTTCATTAGTTTTTCATGTAGTGTTCCATGATTCATTGTTTGCATATAACTCCCACTGTCACATTCAACTTTTAAAAGATTTTCAAAACAAAGAAGCCTCAGTCAAGGTGTGCTATCAGACTCTGCCTGCAATACCTCTAAGTATGGGTGAATTTCTCTCTTTTCAAGATCTCCAAAATATCCTGAGGTTCCTGTGCCTGCCAGGAAGTGACTTTCCTTATTCACCTAGTAAAGCTGACAAGAGCTCTGTAAGCAAGACTGAATTTTTCAGGGAGCTTTATTAGCTCCATCAAGTCTGCCTCAGGTTCTTAAGACTGTCTGGTTGTATCTGAGTCTATTTATGTCTTTCTCAAATATGACATTCAGCCAAAGCCTTGGTATTGTAACTAATGTTTCTAATTATGTCTTATTACAAGGGAAACAGATTTTTATTGAACTTATATAAATTACAATATTGCCATGAAACAAAGAATACTGACTAAGATTTTCCAAATTCTGTAACAATTAGGTAGGGGGAGAAAGATAAATTTTCTTACAAAAAGTATACAAAAAGTATAATTATAAAATTATAAAAAGTATAATTTACCAAATTACAAAAGCATACAAAAGTATAATTTACCAAATTGCTATAAGTCATGGTTAATTTAAGAGGAAAGGTTTACTTATATCTGGAAAACAAAAGATTGAAGGACCAGTTATATTTTAAACAAAAAGTCATAAAGAATTATAATCTTTTTTTAGTTTGTAGTCCCATGTAATTAATACTTGTTTTGCTTAAATCCATTTTTTAATGAGTTCTGGAAATTCTTACCCTATTTAGTTTTATAATCTTAAAATTATCAGAAACCTTTTTTGTCAAAACTCCTTTCCATGAATCTCTTTGAAGATGAAACACATATGCAAACTTCAGAATAAAACAAGTATTTGTAGATGACAAAAGACTTAAAAATGCTTGTGATTAAAGATCTGATGAGAGTTCATTCTAATGCAATTGACGAGGAAATTTGGTTATTTTTGTGACATACAACATGTTGAGATAATAACTAGAATTATGACTGGTAACATTATACCATGACATATCATAATTTCAGGAATTTTATACAATTCCAAGAACACTTACATCAATATTATTCACCCATATGATATAACCTAGGAATTTCATCATCACTTACTTGACAGTCCTTCCCATGTAACTGAACATAGCAGATAAACCTAATTAGTTCAATCTCTTTTTTTTTTAATAAGAAGAGAGAACAGATCTTTTGAGATGAANTTATTTTTTAAATTTTTTTTTTTTTTTTTTTTTTTTTGAGAGAGACAGAGAAAGTTCGGGGGAGGGGGAGAGGGGGAAGGGGCAGAGGGAGTGAGAGAATCTTAAGCAGGATGCATGTCCAGTGCAGAGGCTAATGGAGGGCTTGATCTCACAAC
The DNA here is from genome assembly GCA_002007465.1 of Ailurus styani. Classification (NCBI taxonomy): domain Eukaryota; kingdom Metazoa; phylum Chordata; class Mammalia; order Carnivora; family Ailuridae; genus Ailurus; species Ailurus styani. The sequence continues at coordinate 135,276 of LNAC01000813.1, read as the reverse complement.
TCTGAGATGATGACCTGAGCCAAAATCAAGAGTGGATTATTTTGAGAAGATTTTTCATTTGCCCAATTTCCAAATATTCCCTCTCTCTCTCCCTTTCTCTCATTTTTCCTCCCTTCTGATAAGAAACCTCTCCGTAGAGTTTCCATTTTAAAAAATGACTCCTAGGCCCTAGAGTAGGTGAGTATAGAAAATCTACCTCACAAAGGCACTGAGAGAACAACCAAGTTTCTCCAAAAAAGACTTTAGTTTCCTAAGGGCAATGCTTATAAATCTTTTAAGGTAAAGAAGGCTGGGGTGTTTCTGGGATTGGTAGAAAGAACAGGTTGACTTTGAATTGTTTCTGGGTTTGTGTTTCTGGTTTTGCAAAGATTTGTAAGATAGGAATAGTTGTTTTTAATCTCTCAAGGAATTGGGTTGCAATTCAAATGATTTAGGCTAATCTACCTACCCATCCAACTACATTATCCTCAGTTTGTTCCATTTACTCTAGGTATATAACTTTATTTTAGCTTAGAGTAAAAGGACCCCCCCCCCAAAAAAAAAGAGTCCTATCAAGTTCTCTCTGAATATCAGCTTCCAAACTATTTACCAGTCTGGTGAGAACAGTAAACTCACCAGTCTATGAGACTGAGTAGAAGAGCAGGCTTATAGGGCCTGCATTTTTCTCTATGGTTTTTCTTCTTATGACAAACAGACAGAGACAAAGAAAAACAGTGACCATCTCTGGGAGAAAAATGATCAATAAAAACCTGGAATACTCACAACAAAATTTTAGAATCACTATACCCAAGGCACTTGTTCCACAAATAGCCTCTCCTGATAATGTAAATCTAGAAAAAGCACTCTCACCACTGTCACTTCCAATGCAGGTAGAGATCTAGGAGACTGACATGATAAGAATTCTTACTTCCTGCTGGCACTTGTAAGACCAAGGTCTCTTTGCTGTAGTAGCCTCAAAGTGAGCAGTGTCTAGTCAGTGAAATATTCTGTTGACTATACCAACTGTTGGGGAAGGAAAAAATTTCCTTCTACCTTTATGAATTCTTTAGCAGGTCAAAAATCAAGTTAACATAAAACAGATTAACAGGGGAAAAATAAATTGAATTACGTATGTTCAGGGACCTCATAAGAATATGAGGCACAAGAACAAGCCAGACTATTGAGGCTTATATGTCATCTTGAGATAAGGAATGGGATAGAAGCCTGAGACTTTAAAGGAGAAGAGGGTGCTTCACAGGATAAGAGGAACAGATGTTTGTAAATTAGATGTTGGTCCTGCCATAGAGATAGGCCATTCAGATGAAAAGTTAACTCTTAGTAATGGCTCTCTTTCTAGGCCAGGCCCCCTATCTAATTTATTTTAGGTGATTTAAGGTCGAGGTAGAAGTTTTTCTTGAGTTTGCTAGGTCTTGATTGCCTTCAGCTCAAAATAATCCATATGCCAAAGTGGTACATTTTGGAGGATTTGTTCTGAACCCTGTCAAAGCACTTGTAATTGTATTGAAGAATGTGTGGGTGTGATGAGAATTTGATAGTGCAGTTGAGAAAATTTTTTTAAATAGCAAAAAATTTCCATCTGTATTTTTTAAATTTTTTAATAAATGAGATTTTATTGTGTTTGTGGGCTTTTGGTGAATTTTGCGCTCAGATTTTTTTTAAGTTTTATTTTTGAATAATGTCTACATCCAACATGGGGCTTGAACTCACAACCCCAAGGTCAAGGGGTGCATGCTCTACTGACTGAGCCAACCAGGTACCCCTGCTCTGATTTTTTTTTAATGTAGTAAACATTATAAAAAAAATACTGGAGGTTACAAAAATTGTACAACTTGAACATTTACATAAGCTTTCCATTAATTTGTCAAATTATTTGGCAGAGATTTGGGATTCTCTTATTTTTTAAAATATTTTTTAAGACTTTGGAGAGTACTCAGTAAAATAAAATGTATGAATGTGTAATAGAGAATCTGACAAGTTGAGTGACATTAGGAAACAACAAGTGCTTACTAAATAATCCAAGAAATGTAAGGCATTTATTTAAATATAAATTTATATAAAGGGGTTAATACTCAAAATATATAAGGAACTCATGTAACACAATAGCAAAAAATAATCTGATTAATTATTAGACAAAGGATCTGGGTAAACATATTTTTCAAAGGGGGCTGGGTGGCTCAGTTGGTTAAACATCCAATTCTTGATTTCAGCTCAGGTCATGAACTCAGCATTGTGAGATCAGGCCCACATTGGGCTCCATGCTGGGCATGGAGCTTGCTTAGGATTCTTTATCTCCATCTCCCTCTGCCCCTCCCCCTGTCTAAAAAACAAACAAAAAACATTTTTTTTTCAAAGAAGATATACAGATAGACAACAAGTACATGAAAATATGATCAACAGCAGTCATAATTAGGGAAATGCAAATCAAAACCACATTGAGATACCCCTTCACCCCTGTTACAGAATGTCTATTATAAAAAAAATTGAAAAAAAAAACTGTTGGTGAGGATGTGGAGAAAAAGAAACACTTTTGCACCACTGGTTAGATTGTAAATTGATGCAGACACTATGGGAAACAGCATGGGTGTTCCCCTCAAAACTAAAAATACTACTATTATATAATCCAGCAATTACACTTCTGGGTACTTATCTGCCAGAAGTGAAAACACTAACTCAAAAAGCTACATACACCCCCCCCATGTTTCTTGCAGCATTATTTATAATAACAAAAATAAGGAAAAAGCTTGTGTCAACTGATGGTTGGATGAAGAGAAAATGTGATACATGTACACACACATAGTCACACATACACAGACACACATGGAATGCTATTCAGCCATAAAAAAGGCTGTCACTTGCAACAGTATAGTTGGACCTTGAGGACAATTCACTAAGAGGGATAAGTCAGAGAGAGAGGGACAAATCCTGTATGATCTCACTTATATGTGGAAGCTAAAACAAATAAAGAGACAACAACAAAACAAGCTCTTAAATACAGAGAACAGATTGGTGATTGCCAGAGGCGAGGATTGGAGTGTGGTTAGAGTGGGTAAAGTTGGTCAAATATATATGTCTAATTATAAAAGAAAGAAGTCCTGGGTGTGTAGTGTACAACATAGTGACTATAGTTAATAATACCAAATTACATATCTGAAATTTTCTAGGAGAGTAGATCTTAAAAGTTTTTAACACAGGAAAAAAAATTGTAATTATGTGTGGTGATGAATGCCAACTAGACTCATTGTGGTGAAATTTTTCAATATATGCATATATCAAACCAATATAAACAAATAAGCGAATAAATAAATAATACATATCTGTATCCCTATCAATTGAGAGTAAGATATGGATATAGATACATGAAGAAGGAGAGCAAATCCAGCAGACCTTGAACTGAGTGTGAAGCCCAAATGCGGAGGTCAATCCCGTGACCCTGAGATCATGACTTGAGCCAAAACCAAGGGTCAGTGGCTTAGCTGACTGAAACAGCCAAGCATCCCCCCAAAATTGGAATTTTCTAAAAGTGTACTGAGAGGAAGAGTTTCTCAAACAAGAAAATGCCTAAACAAGAAAATGGAAACAAAACAAAACAAAACAAAAAAACCCCCAACATACAACTAAAAGAGTTACCAAAAATAAAACCCCATGAATATGGATGAAGAGTTGGAATTTTACGGGGAGACATTGTTGAATTAGAAGGTAAAAAAATATTGAATAAAGTGTATTCAGCATCTGCCTTTTTAATTTGTTTAATTCATATTTTTAATAATAAAATAAAAACAGAAAACTCTGGAAAATATAAAATCAACAAAATACTTCTCAGGCAGATGTGACATTCTTTATCATATTTGCTTATAAAAATTGTGAGAACAGATATTAAAAATGAATGTGATCTGAGCATTGCTGTTTTAAAAAAGACATATTTAGATATAAAGAACTCAAGCCTCTGCCTTCAGCTCAGGTCATGATCTCAGGGTCCTGGGATCGAGGCCAGCATTGGGCTTTCTGCTCGGCAGGGAGCCTGCTTCCTCCTCTCTCTCTGCATGCCTCTCAGCCTACTTGTGATCTCTCTCTCTCTGTGTCAAATAAATAAATAAAATCTTTAAAAAAAAGAACTCAGAAAGATTTAAATTGAAAGGAGAGAAAAATATATACATATGATGTCCTTTATTTACAAATTGTAAACTCACCTACTTGGTAAAACTTATTTGTAACCCTGGAATCAATAGTCCTAGCACTGTTGCAGTAATTTGTCAACCTGCACAGAGTGATGGAATTTGAGTCTTCTGACAAACAGGTGTCCAGCTTAAGGTGAACAGGACAACACTCTACTTTCTTGTCTCATCTTCCATACCATAAACAAGTGTCCTTTTTGCATTCAGTTTAGTGCCAGTTTTTCCTGTTTTTGTATTTTTAAAAATTTTTGTTTGTCTGTTTGTGTCCCCCCCATGTAGTGTTGAAATGGTGTCTAGTGTTCCTAAGAGCAGGAAGGCTGTTAGAGAAACAGATGTGTTAATTTTTTTTTTTAAGCATGAGCCATAGTGTGTTGCCTATGAATTCAGTGTTAATGAGTCAACAGTATAAATTGACCCCCAAATAGCAGGAGATGGGGAGCAAGGTCCCACCATGCAGTCAAAAATCTGCATATAACTTTGACTTTTATTAAGTTTCCAAAAACTTAACTACTGATAGCCTACTGTTGACTGAAAGCCTTACCAATAACATATACAGCTGATGAACACCTGTTCTCTTGCATGTTATATGTATTAGATGCTGTATTCTTACAATAAAGTAAGGTAGAAAAGTAAAAGTAAAAAAAAAAAAGTAAAGTAAGTAAAGTAAAGTAAGCCCTGCCTGGGTGGCTCAGTGGGTTGAGCCTCTGCCGTCGGCTCAGGTCCTGATCTCAGGGTCCTGGGATCCAGCCCCACATCGGGTTCCCTGCTCGGCGGAGAGCCGGCTTCTCCCTCTGCCTCTGCCTGCCGCTCTGCCTACTTGTGCTCTCTAGCTCTCTGTCAAATAAATAAATAAAATCTTCTAAAAAAATTAAGTTAGAGAAAAGAAAATGTTAAGGAAACCATAAAGAAAGGAAAATACATTTACAGTACTGTACTGTACCAACACTGTAAGTTTACATCATCTGTAATTTACAAGATACATCATCTGTCAGCACCTACATCAATGTTGTCTTATCTGATACAAAACACTGTAGATGTTATATGTATTACTAACACTAGACATCCAAAGTGAAAAGATGTTTAGAAAAAGAAGTTCATATTTATTTACAGGTATAATTATTCATGCATTGATAACAAAGAAGTAGCAATATGATTGCTTTATGGTAGCTGAGAGTAAGTCTTATGATCACTTCAGAGTAGCCTAGCCTATACACTAATGAATAAATCATTATAAATTTTTTATGGCATACGGTATTACAATCATATTCAGTGTACAGCATTGAAAGCATTGTTCTGATTTTTTTTTCAAACGTTTGCTCATAAATTATAGGCTGGTTGGCAGTTTCTTCAATGGAAAAAGGCAGACTGTATGTTATGTAATTCTCTGAAAGAAAAGTTATGAAACATAAGAAAACTAACATATTATTAATTTTATATAAAATATCACTCACCTTAAGCCTGTGTCAGGGCAGGCTATCCACCTCCATGCAATTCTTGCCCACGTGGTGAATACTTAGGCAAGGACCATGATGATGATGATGACAAAAGATCTCCTCCAGTTCTTGCCATCAGTTAGGAGATTTCTCCATGAAGCCATTTAGACACATGCACAATAGATAGGTTTATTAACTGTACGGTTGCTTACCTTCATCCTCTCCGTCTTCACAATGAGTAAGCTGAGGAAGAGGAGGAAGAGGAGGGGTTCATCTTTGTCTCATGGGCTGCAGAGGTGGGAAAGGTGGAGGAGGTAGAAGAAGAGGCAGGAGAGTTGGGTGTAATGCTGCAGAGATACCATAATCATGCTTTCTGTCTGAATTTTTTGCTTTCCTTTATTTCTCTAAAAATGTGTCTATGTAATACTAATCCTTTTTCCAGTGTTTGCTTTCATTTCAGTCCCTGTACCACAGAAGGGTCCACGTCATAAAAGAAGTCAAAAGCAGTCTTGAATAACTGCAACACTTCTGCCACATGGTCGAATGTCAGTTTGTTTTCTGGCCCTGATTTTTCTATGTCTTCTTCCTCATCATCTGGCACTGGTTCAGAAGCATTCACTTGCATTGTCATCTCCTGTTCATTCCTCTGGAGTGCTGTCTGTTCAGTCTCAAATTTCTCTAAGATCCATACCTTGAAACCCTTCACACCTTCCACCTTTTTTTTTTTTTTTGCCGTATCCACCATCTCTTTCACAATTTCCTTGCTTGGCTCTGTCATAAATCCTGTGAAGTCATGTACAGCATCTGGATGCAGTTTTCTTTAGCAGAAGTTTATCATTTTGGGCTTGACGTCTTCCATAGTCCTTTCTATGACAGTGATGACATCTTCAATTACATAATCCTTCCAGACTTTCATGATGTTCTTTTAGAGTTCTCTTCCACAGCACTGACAACCCTTTCCAAAAGGTACTGTGTGTAATGAGCCTAAATGGTCCTTATGACTCCCAGATCTAGAGGCATAATTAGTGACATTGTGCTTGGGGGCAAGTAGACCATGTCAGCATCTTTGGTGTTGAACTCCTGGGGTTCTGGGTGGCCAAGACTGGTGTACAGTATTGAAAGAGCTTTAAGAAGCTGTCTCGTACTGGCAAGGTACTTTCTGACTTCCTGACTTCAGGAACAATGCATCAATGGAACCAACCCAGGAAAAGGGTTCTTGTCATCCAGGCTTTCTTGTTATACAGCCAAAAGACTGGCAGCTGGTATTTATCTTTTCCCTTCAAGGCTCAAGTGTTAGCAGCTTTATAGATAAGGACAGTGTTGATTTCAACCCCAGCTGCATTTACACAAAACAGGAGATTCAACCTATTCTTTTTTGCCTTAATTCCTGGTGTTTGCTTCTCTTCCTTACTAATAAATGTCTTGTGGCATTCTTTTCCAGAATAGGGTACTTTTGCCTGCATTAAATACCTATTCAGACAAATACTCTTCCAATGGTTTTCTTAATGGCATCTGGGAACTCCTCTGTTGCCTCTTGGTCCTGTTATCTTGACATTGTTAAAGTCAAACATCTTCCTAAAATTATCAAACCATCCTTTGCTAGCATTAAATTCTCCAGCTTTTAGATTCTTCACCTTCCTTTTGCTTAAGTTGTCATATAATGAATTCACTATTCCCAAATTACATTAGAGTCTATAGGTATGCCTTCCTAATGACAATCCTGTGTCCACTGAAAATTCTGCATTTTTAACACAAGATAAGAAGGTATTTTGCAAAAAGTGCAATGTTTTTGTGTCTGCTGGTGTAGCTGCAGTGATTGCTTCACAAATTTCGTTTTCTTCTTCTTTTTATTTTACAATGGTTTTTATGCTGAATTCATTACCTCGAAATGCAGATAACGGCAGCCACAGACCTCAATCTATAGTACGTATCATCAACTCAAGTTTTTCTTGCAATGTCATGACTTTGTGTTTTTGCAAGAACTTGCAGCATCACTAGTGCAGTTGATATGGGTCCAATGGTCTTATTTAAGGTTTATGGTATTGCACTAAGCCCAGTGAAAAAAATGCCTGAAGCCACGAGACATCGCTTTTTACCGTGATACGCAACTTACTTGGAGAGACAAAATGATCACGTGGACATGATTAGTGTCCCATGGCATTTTATGCAAATACTCACAACACCATAATAACAATAGGAGGTGGCTACAGAACTCCTATGGTAGTACGTATGGTCTACAAATTAATATCATGCAGTTATGTTTCAATCCTGCATCTTTACCTTTGTTTATATTTCTCTCGACTGCCGATGGCACTATGTATGGTCAGTAAGTGTGTGCACAAGTTTGTTTGGTTTTTTTTTTGAAAGTATTTTTTTTTAAGATTTTATTTATTTATTTCACAGAGAGAGAGAGATCACAAGTAGGCAGAGAGGCAGGCAGAGAGAGAGAGGAGGAAACAGGCTCCCCGCTGAGCAGAGAGCCCGATGCGGGGCCTGGATCCCAGGACCCGGAGATCATGACCTGAGCCGAAAGCAGAGGCTTTAGCCCACTGAGCCATCCAGGTGCCCATGTGCACAAGTTTTGATATATTTTACTTTTTATAAATGATGTATATATTTTTTTGTGGTCATACATAATAAAATAGACTAGTATCCACATATGCTTCATGTATTCATGACATAACTAACTTTTTCTTAATTTTTTCAATATTTCTAGACTACAGGGTTTGTTTGTACATTTTCCAAATTATTGCAAATCTCCAAAAATGTTTCTAATATATTTATTGAGAAAAATCTGTTTGCCATTGGACCCATGCATTTCAAACACATATTGTTCAAAAGTAAGTATGTATTAAGTAAGGAGTCTTTAAACAGAAACATACATGAAACAATGAAGTGATCTGGGGTGCCTGGGTGGCTCAGTGGGTTAAAGCCTCTGCCTTCGGCTCAGGTCGTGGTCTCGGGGTCCTGGGATCGAGCCCCGCCTCGGGCCCCCTGCTCAGTGGGGAGCCTGCTTCCTCCTCTCTCTCTGCCTGCCTCTCTGCCTACTAGTGATCTCGCTCTCTGTGTCAAATAAATAAATAAAATCTTAAAAAAAAAATGAANGCTCTCTGTGTCAAATAAATAAATAAAATCTTAAAAAAAAAATGAAGTGATCTGTTATGTAGTGATCAGTTGTTAAAATTGTTGTGACCAGAGGCTCATAGGAACCTATCTCTGTATTGCCATAAAAGCAATAATTTAATATTTAACTCATATTTAAAGTCACAGTGACTTTATAGAATAGCCAGAATTTACTGTACTAGTAAATCACTAATAAAATGGTAGCATGTCTATATTACTATCAGAAAAATCAGATTTTAAAGTGGGAAGTATTTCTAGAAATAAAGAGGAAAGTTTTCTAATGATAAAAGTGTCAACAAGGAGTGAAATCCTAAATATGTATGTGTTTAATAATATCAAAATAGGAGTGCCTGGGTAGCTCAGTTGGTTAAGCATCTGACTTTTCATTTCAGCTCCATGAAGTCAACACCCATGTCTTGATCTCAAGTGGAACATCTTGCTGTCCCCTGCTCACGCTCTTTCTTTCTTTCTCTCTAAAATAATCATCATTATCATCATCAAAATATATGAAACAAAAAAAGAGAAAAAAGGAAAAATAGATAAATCCATAATAATTATTAGAGATCTGAACCCTTTGCCTCAGTACAGAACAAGCACTTTCAAAATCAATAAAAAGTGTAGAAGTTTAGAGCAGCATGATGAAACAATTTGGCCTACTTGACTCATACAGAATGCCACCTCCTACAACTTAGATCCACATTCTTTTCAAATACACACAGACACGTGGATCCTCTACCAAAATAGACTGCATGAAAGACCACAGGACAAGTCCTCGCAAATGTCAAAGGAATGGTATAATAGGTTATAAGCTCTGATTATAGTACAATTACACTAATAATCAAAAATTATTCTGTTAGAAAATCTCTGGATGGTTGAAAGTTAAGCAACTTTAAGCTTTTAAATAACTTGTAGGTTACCAGAGTAATCACAATAATAATTTGAAATATTTTTAAATAAAAGAGATTTAAAAAACAGGCATATCAAATTTTAGGGATACAGCTGAAGCAGTGGTTAAGAGGAAATTTATGGCTCTTAATGCATATATGAGAAAAGAAAAAAAATGTTGAAAATCAACAATCTTAAACTTTCATCTTAAGAAATGTAAGAGGCGTCAGATTAAATCATCAAAATGGAATAAAATTTAAAGATACAAGAAAAAAATGAAATGCAAAGGAGACATACAATAGAGAAACTCAACAAAGAAGCTAAAACTTCTTCTTTTTTAAAAAATGTAATAAAATTAATGAAGAAACTATAGCAAGACTGGTATAGAAAACAACAGAAAAGGAAATGAAAATTGTCAATAACAGAAAAAAAAAACAGAGATATCACTGTAAATCCCGTGGGCATCAAACCAATACGCTAATATAGATACCTATGTGCAAATAAATTTGATAGCATAAATAAAATGGAAAAATTCACTGGAAACATATTTTATCAAAGCCTACACAAGATGAAATAGAAAAATTGAATATACTGTATTTATAAATAAGTTGATTCTCAAGATGTTTTCAAGGTTAGTGACTACTTCTGGTAGTCAATTTTTCCCAATATTTAAGGAAGAAATAATACCAATTTTACACAGATTCCTCCAGAAACTAGGAAAAAATGGTAATACTTCCATCTTATTTTATGACATTAGCATGATCTTGATATGAAACCTGACAGAAAAATCACAACTGATCTCTTTTAGAAACACAGGGGCATAAATTCTATACAAATCTTTTAAAAATGACTCCTATATGAATAAGTTAACATATCACAATGACATTGGGTTTATTAATAGAAAATACGTTTGGTTTAAAGTTTTAAATCAGTTAATAATCAAGAAAGAAGACCAAACGGCCAACCATATGATCATCTCAAGAGATGAACAAAACCTAAGAATACAAGAAAATTGATCTGATCTGATTACCAGACTTCCTACCAAACATCTACATCTAACCCTACACTAATTGACAAAATATGAAGGATTTTCCCTATCTTTGTAAGCGTAGTGCAGATTTACTTAAATTTTTGACATTTTGTTTCACAAAGGTTATTTGCCTTAATTTTAATTTTAAAACCTATTTCATTAAATATTATTTCTCTTGATTACGGAATTTTTAAGTGTCCTTCCTCTTAAATTTTATGCACGTTTTTATTTTACTTGCTTTATCCTAGTCCTGACCCTGCTATCAGGGAGATACAAATTAATGCCACAGTGAGATACTGCTGTGGTTGACTCACGGACTCACAGGATGATTAAATTAAACAGACAATACCAAGTTCTGGCTATGATGTAAAGCAATGGAAACTCTCTGCACGGTTGGTATGAATGTAACATGGCAGGACTAAGTGGAAAACTGTTTTCAGGATCATGAAAGCTAAATATACACCCGCTCTATGACTCAGCAATCTTACTCCTCGTATAGACCCAGGATGACTATCAACGCAAACAACTCTCAAGAGGCTTGCATTAGAATGCTCATAGCAGCCTTATTCCCAACAGCTCCAAATAGGAAATGATCCAAAGGTTGTCTAACATACAGTTGGGGATTAACAGTGGTACACTCACATAATGGAAACTGCCCAATAAAAAAAGAGCAGACTGCTGCTACACACACACACACACAAAAACTTGAATAAACTTCACTGGTGCACTCTTCAAGAAAAGAGATTAGACACGTCAGCTTACTAATGAATGCTTGTGTTTATATGAAGTTTAGGTACAGGCAAAACTAATCTAATGATAAAGGTCAGTAATGGTTTTCTCTATGCTAAGGGGGATGGATGGTTGACAGGAAAAAAAGCATGAGGAATCTTTTGGGGTGATAGAAATGTACTTGATCTTCATTGGGTATTGCTTAAATATGTATATATTTGTCAAAATCATGAATTGTAATTAAGATTATGTATTTTCCTGTATGTAAGCTATGCATCATATATTTATTTTAAAAAGCAATATATTTATATTTTAGGAAGTTTGGAATTTATTGCTTGGATTGAACCATTCTTTAATCTTATTAAATTAAATCTATTTTAGAGAAGAGAGATGGAGTGCCTAGTACTTGTTTTCAGTCTTTGTTTCTAAAAAGATTTTGATAGCCCCTAATATGGAAACAACCCTACAAGTTCATAGGGTTTTATTTGTCTTTCTAACAGCTGGTTCTACCTTATAATTTCATAAACTCTGGACTTAAGAGCTGTAAATTTAATTTAGAAAAATGATCTATAAAACTAGCTGCTATACTTATTTGTGCTGATGTTCCGAAGCATAATAGAACAAACAGAAATTGTAAAAAATCTATTAAAGCTCTATAAAAATAAAAGAAAAAACAATGGCACAGTTCTTGGGAAAATGCGGGGTACATTGAAGGAACCGTGACCAAAAGAAAGGAAGAGAGGAATTGAGAATACATTAAAAGTTACTCTGGAGTAAACAAGCACTCTAAAACTCATTTAAAATGTGCATATTTCACCACCAATGTTCTGTGACTTAATTATTTTGAAACAATAGATGTCTTTAGCCACTTACATACAGTCTCAGCTGTCATAAAAAATAATGCATTGTTCCCTCTCCACTTACTTTACAGGCCAGAAAAGTACCTAGTTGGTGACCTGTGTTTTCTACTGAAGGCAAAACAATGGCAGAGAGTGACCCAAGGTTATTTCACCAAACATATTCTTTGCCATTATTGTCATAGAATATAAATTAATTTTGATATTTCACATTGTTATAAAGATTTCCAAATATTTCTGCAATGATAAAATATTCATAGATCTTGATAACAGGTGAAAACATATATATATATATATATATATATATATACATTCTTTAAGGTGGCTCAAAATTGACATTATCTAAATGACTTTGTGCCCTCATTTTTGTTTATCTTTTTTCAGCAACCATTAAGAAATGCCACAGACTTTTCTCAAGAACACAAATCCAGTCCTAACAGGGACGGATAATTAAGGGTAGTAAAATGGCTGAATATATTGCTATCGTATTGCATAAGGCTTTTGAAGTTTACTGGTTGTGCTTTTAAATCCTCTCATTTTATGATTTCTAAATCCCTTCTTGACACATTTGACCAAAATATGAATCTAAAAAAGAGACAGAAAAGTAAAAGGGATCTGATTCTCCTGCATCTCAATGTCTTTCTGGATCATGTTCCTACGAATCACCACCTTTACAATTTTGTGTCCAGTACTGTCCCCACACTTTTTATTCTGATCTAGCCACATCATTTCTGACACCAATAAATCTTCAGGGCTAAGATAATTGAACTAAGTTATTTCTGATATTAACACGAAACACAGCCGCATAGGATGAGTATCTTATTTTCAAACATCCTTGTCTCTGAATACTTACCCCTAATTTCCCACTTCTCTTCTCCAGCACATCATCTCAACCTCCAACCCATGAACCCCATCACCTTTTCAGGCCCACCCTCCGAATTATCTCCTTAGTTCTCCTTTTATCCAGTCTATATTTCACCATCCATATCATAATGAACTTCTTTTTTCCTTTCTCCCTCGCCTGACAACTTGATATATCACCAAAAAAATAGAACACAGAGCTTTCCTATGGTCCCATGATTAAATCTACAAATTTACTTGCCTCCAGACTGATAGCTTTGGTCTTCTCTTTCTTTCAGTAGATGAATTTTCTATGCTTCTAAATACGGACAACTCCTGTTCTTGTACCTGAATTCCATCCTTCTCATCTACTCACGGGCGTCGTTGCTGCAACTTTGCCCCTTTTTACTCAATGATAGAATTTTATTCTCTGCTGCCTCACTCCCAGTGATTACAAACACAGTGCATACACCCAATACCCAGCTTACAAGAATCTTCCCCTGACTCCAGGTATCCCTCCTACTATGGTATTTTTGGGTTTTTTGTTTTGTTGCTGTTTTATAGATGTGTATCTTGAATGAGTGGTTTGTACTTGTTATCACTATTTCCTCAAATTCCTTTCCTCTCTTTTCTTTTTAAAAATCTTTTGAAACAATTTCGAACTTGTCAAAGAGTTTCAAAAACAGGACAAGTAACATTTTCCCTGAACCATTTAAGACTATCTCGTTGACCTGAAGGCCATGACTCCCGAATACTGTAGTGTACATTTCCTACAAGCAAAGATATTCTGCTGCATAACCCCAAACATCCATCTAAATTAGTGGTACGGTAGGAGCTTCTGATCCTCCAACGCCAACCAGGCTCCCCAATTGTCCCAATAATATTTATAACAAAAAGATCAAATCCAGAATAATAGGTTGCGTTAAATTGTCCTGTTTTTTCAGTCTACTTCCACGGGGAATGATCCTTCATTCTTTTCTGGACTTTCTGATCTTGACAAAGTTGGCAAGCCTACCTACAGAGACACCCATCCTCCTTGGGTCAGGGCCCCACCCTCATGACCCTCTAGGGCCCAACCCCAAATGAAGGCACGGGTGGGGGGGAGTCAACATATGAATTTGGGGGCGGACACAAACATCCAGTCCATACACCCTCCCACTGATACCATCTTCTCCTGCCACTCTGCACTCCCTCCGGGCCACTGCAGCTCCTCAGCTGTCCGTTCCTCTCTGCACATCTACCTGGATCAGCCCTGCTGATAGGATTGTGGACTGATTTTTTTCAGGAAGAAAAGGGAGATTTTCTCTTCTGTAATTTTTTCTTCCTCTTCCCTTCCTCACTCTCCTCTCCCTTATTTAGCATCTTGAAATGACCACCTGACACGTAAGAGAATAGTAACAATAGCGTACCCCTACATATGTGATTCTTCTGTATTTCATTTCCCTACGCTCCTCCGCCAGAGGTGGCAGGCCTACTGAACCTTGTGTACGTTATGTAACAAAAAGTCTATATTCCAACCTCGTTAAAATGCTATCACGCCCCGTGCAACACTTTTGGGACTTAACTCTCCTACTCCCTTTTATATCGTGAATTTTTTCTTTATATTGTTGTGAGTAGCTGCAGCTTATTTTTATTTACTGTTGCTAATGTTTCATTGAACATATACAACTGATTTATCCATTTTCCTGTCATTGGGTTTTTGGGATTTTTCTATGTGTTTCTATTGAACTTTTATGCCCAGTAAGTCACGGAAACTGTTTTTATTAAGTAACCAATATGTCAAAATTGCCAAATTCAGTGATCAATCCTCAGGATGGGGCTTCTACACGTCTTAGAAGCCAGTCTTTGTCACAATGCTATTCTAGAAGCACTTGTTTCACTTGGCTTCTGTGACACCACGCCATAGTTTTGGTTTCTGCGTGTGATTTCTGTATTGTGGTTTATAGTATTTGTCTAGGATTTTTTATTTTAAAGCATTATTATTAAATAATCGTAATAAAATTAAATTAAATATGTTAGTATACCTCACCATCTACTTCTACCTTCTGTCATGGTCTCATTTAGTTGTGCATGAGATGCATATGCAGTGACATATTTCTCACTTTATCATACAACTGAAACTAAAAGGCGATCAATGATAACCCATCTCTGTTTTCTTGACCCTTTGCAAATATAGCACAATTAATACCTGCTTTTTAAGAACAGCATGGTGGGTGCTCACTGATAAGATGAAGTACATCCAGACACTAGTGGCTAGGAATGGCTATTCTCTTCTGATTTTAGGGTATAAAAGAGCAAATGGATACTGCTGCCCCTATTGGCCACTTGGTGTATCACCGAGGACCCATGCCTCACCTCAGCTCAGGGGACGCACAACACTGCCCGATCACCAAAGTCGGGATCCTTCTGAAGAATGACTGGTTTTGAAATTTATGTGGGAGAAATATAAGCTAGGTAATCTTTCTGTAGAGCTATAGAGAGGAGGGTAAATGTTCTTGCTACAGTAATCTTGTCATTAATTACATGATATAAATCTATAATTATTAATTTTCTTGTCGTGGCCTTATAATCCCTTGCAATAATCCCTTGTAGCAACAAAAGTCTTTTAAAAAGTACATGTTCAAAGAAAAATATTCTGAATTTGTATGTCTCAGGAAAGTTGTTTTAAATATGTAACATGCAGTAACATATGCTGATATTTACAAATTCTAGGTTCTATAGTCATATTTGTTACATGAAAATCAGAAGGCACAGATTCTTTGAAGTTATTTTATTAGAAGTTACTTTAAGAAGACTGTGACCAAAGTTTTAGTTGCAGAAGGTGAACATTTTTCAGAAAATGCCATTGCTATAACATTACAGAATAAGTCTGTATTTATTCAAACAAATGAAAATTATCAAGAATAACTATTCTGCTTATGTTTTTTTATTTTTCTGATAATAAATATATAGACAACATCTTAAATTTTGTTTTGATTGTGTTTACTATGTTATCTTAATGTTTTAGAAACAATTTTATTTTGAAAGTCACTTTGCGTAGAATTATTTTTATATAAACACCAATAAAATGAATTTGTCAGTTAAGAAATAAATATGCCAAAATATATATTTTGAATTATTTTTAGTGCCTTGTTTCACTATCAGAAAGTGTCTCAGTTATGATAATAAATTATGGGGTTAGCTTTCCCAAGCTTCAGGTCTCAGAAGTCTTTTCTTCACTTTTCCTTGTTCTTTTCTCTATTGATGAGAAAATTGCATATTTAGCTCCATTTAAATGTCTCCCTGGCATCCCAAATTCAATGCAAACAATACTGCATTCTTACTTTTCTCTTTTAAACCTGCTACTCTTTCAGGCTTCCTCATCTCAACAAATGCCACTAATACACGGTTTTTCATTCTAATCACCTCGATATCATCTTCGATTTCTCTCTTCCTTTTATACTCAACATTCAATCAATGAAGAAAACATGTTGGCTCTTCAAATATGCCCCAATTCCAACCTCTTACTTTCTCTTTTGTTACTATCTTAGTTCAAGTTATCATCATCTCTTTCTTGGACTATTAAAATCGCCTTTAACTGAAATGAGCATTTCTACGTTGTATGCCCCCTCCCATCTGAATACTCTTCACAAAGCACAACCACAGCAATTCTTCGAAAATGAAGTCACATCAGGCTCTTAGTAATCTTCGCCTTGCCTTCAAGCCCTGCTCCATAGTCCGTACCTGACTATTTCTCTAATCCACCCGTTCTCACAGTGTAGTCCATGAAGAGTTGAGGCTCCTCAAGAATTTTCCAGGGGCCAAGTGAGGTCAAGCAATTTTTATAGTAATACCAAGACATTATTTGGCTTTTTCAGTGTGTTGACATTTGCGATAGCTCAAATCAAGGACACAGCACTTAAGGATGTATTTTTAAGTCTCACTTAAGAATGTATTTGATAAAGCCCATTAGCATTATTTTATGTTAAATTTCAACCCTTGAGCACAATTATTTTTAATAATCTATGTGGCAAAATGAGAATGCATAAATAACATCTGGTGCATGTGTGCTTGTTTGGTTTGTCTGCTGAACTAGCTACTTTTCATAGAATTTTAATGTAGAACAACCGGTACACAGACTATAGTTACTCATTCTTGGCATTTGACTTTTTTTTTTAAATGAGGTGAGTTTATCACTTTAACAAAAACAACTAGTACTTTTTGTTGGTGATAATAGAATTTTGGCTTTCAAGTAATAATTAGAATTTTGGAAAACTTATATTGTTAGGATGACAATTTCTCATTATAGACTTTTCTGATGAGATTAGTGGTGATATTAATGAATATGTCAAAATTTGAGAGATCTGAATAGCTCAATGAATCAATATTTTCCCAATAACCACTGCATCCTATTATTTATCATATTTGAATACAGGATTCATTCAGATTAAAAGATAGATGAATGAAGGAGCACCTGGGTGGCTCAGTTGTTTAGCATCTGCCTTTGGCTCCGGTCATGATCCCAGGGTCCTGGGATTGAGCCCCGCATCAGGCTCCCTGCTCTGTGGGAAAACCTCCTTCTCCCTCTCCCACTCCCCCTGCTGATGTTCCCTCTCTAGCTGTGTTTCCCTCTGTCAAATAAGTAGATAAAATCTTAAAAAAAAAAGAAAAAAAGGTAGATGAATGGATTTTAATGTAAAAGAGGATGAACAGCTCATTGTTTTGGTTGCAACTAACTTTTGCAATACTACTCCGTGTTGAGTCCTATTATACTCAGAAAAAAAATATGTCCACGATTATCTAAAATTGTACAAAATACTCCTTATATTTATTTACATGAGACTAGATTTTCTTCATATAATTCAGCTAAAACAATGTGTTATAAGAAATGGAGTGCAGAAGGAGATAGGAGAATGAGAAACTAGCTGTCTTCTTTTGAGTCAAACATTACAGAGATTTGCAAAAAAGATAATCCTACTCTTGTTATTTTTTTTTATTTTGGAGAATATGGCTATTTTTCATAAGATATTTATGCTCACATATAAAACAATAATAATATGAATGAATCAATACACATGTTTTCAGTTTGCATGTCCAGGTCACTCTACCAACACATGTAAAGCAGCCAGTGCCTGGGGAAGAAGCCTTGCTGGAGAAATGAAGCAAAGTTCGAACAGAGAGCAAATAAGACAGACACGATTTTGTCCCCTTCTTGGGCTTCCAGGATCTCTCTAACGCCTGTATTGACAGAGCCTCACTGAATGTCAGTTAGCAAAACAGAAATGCTTGAGGGTTCCTACCTCGGGCACGTAGAGCGGAGTGGAGAGGAGTAGGTCTCAGACTGAGAGACAAACCTGCAGCTGCACTAATTCTGCCGAATGAAACTCTGCTTGTTACAGAGGAGCTAAATAGGACACAACCATTGTTCAATCATTATGCAATTATTCCATACCATGTCTTCAATAATTTCTCATAGAAAGAATGTTTCATCAAAAAGACACCATAGAGAGGCTCAGTTGGAAGAGTGTGTAACTCTCGATCTGGGATTGTAAGTTCCAGCCACGTATTGGGTGTAGGGATTACTTAAAAATAAAATCCTTAAAAAAAAGTAGCAATGACAATAATATAAAGTAATAACTAAAATAATAATGGTAAAAATACTGTAAATTATACAGACAAAAGCCAATACTTTTTCATTAATATTTATTAAGATACTTCTTACTTTTTGACAGGCATTTTGCTTTTTATTCATTATCTTTTTAAATACTTATTACATACCTATTGGTTTAGGTACCTGTTGTTCTTAACTTAGTGTCAAAGGGAAAAAGTAATTCTCAAAGTGCCAGATGAAGACACTAACCAAAGTGTCTGAATCCAAACGCTGGCAGTTCAATCTGAAAAGTTTCACTATCTTACATACTATAGATATTTCAAATATATATATATATTTAACACTCCTGTGTAATACAAATAATTCATATTTCCCACCAGTATCACAAATCTTTCTTTCTATGCAGTTGGAAAGAAATCTTGTTAGCAATCCTCATCTCTGGTTTTAAAACTATAAGGTATAATTTCTTCCTTTTCTTTGGAAATTTTTATTTCTCACATTTCTAAAATGATCCTTCTCATTATACACAGCATTTATACATTCTCCCATGTCATTAAAATGTGATTTTTAAATCTTACCTAATACCAGTTTGCTTTAGCATGGTTCATTTAACTTCTTTCCTGTATTGGATGGACACTTAGGTTGTTTCAATATATTCACTATTATAAATAATACTGTAATGAAATTCTTTTATAGAGCTCTGCATGAATATCTTTGACTTCTTTGTGGAAAAATTTCTAACAGTGAAATTTCAGGATCAATGGTACGATCATTTTAAACACTCATGAAAAAAAAGACCAAATTATCTCTAAAAACTTCTCAATTCACACTGTCATCAGCAGGGCATGATGTTGCAAGATTTTCTTGATTTTTTTGGTGTATTTTCTTGAGTTTTACATTTAAGTGTAATGTTGGTTGTTTGACAAATAGTACAAATACAAATGTAATGACAAATATTTTAAGAAATGTTTATCAATTAAAATGTAATATGATTCCTTTTTTATTAATTTTTTAAATTATTTGCCCCTGGGGTACAGGTCTGTGAATCATCAGGCTTATACCTCTCACAGCACTCACCATAGCACAAACCCTCTCCAATGTCCATAACCCATCCACCCTATCCCTACCCTCCCACCCCCCCCAGTAACCCTCAGTTTGTTTTGTGAGATTAGGAGTCTCTTATGGTTTGTCTCCTTCCCGATCCCATTAAAATGTGATATGATTCTTATTAGATTAATCCCTTTGATGAATGATTCATTAGAATTCATGCTAATTCATATTAAAGAATAAACATAACGGTAGGTGCTAAGGAGAAGTATTTCAAAATGAATGATGAAAAAGACAAATAACTCCACTAAAAAAGAGTATATGGGCATATTACTCAAATACACATTTCAAAAAAGAGGAAAAAATATCCAGTATGTACCTTAGATGGGTCTCATTGTAACTGGACATTATGAAATGCATACTAAATCCACAGTGAGATGCTATTGTATCATACGCAGCATGGGTAAAATCGATGGCTGACAATACTAAGTGTTGGGAAAGAAGGGGGCAGCTGGGATTCCTACACTGCTGGTACAAGGAAAGGTAAAATCTCTTGGGAATTTGGCTGGCCCTTTCTTTTTAGTTTTTATCTTATCATTTGATTTTATTTAGATTTTATTTATTTATTTGAGAGAGAGAGAGAGAGAGAGAGAGAGAGAGAGAGAGAGCACTAGCAGGAGGGGCAGGCAGAGGGAGACAGACTCTCAAGCAGACTCTGAGCCTAGAGCCCAATGTGGGCCTTGATCGTAGGAGCCTCAGATCACAACCTGAGCTGAAACCAGAAGTCAGAGGCTTAACCCACTGTGCCACCAGAGCCCCTTTTTATTTTTTTATAACAGTTTTACAGAGTCACAATTGATATGCAAAAACTGCACATTTTAATATACACAATCTGATATATATTTGGACCTAAGCCAACACCTGTGAAACCATGACCATAATCATGATCACAGATATAGCCATCACCTCCAAAAGTTTCTTTGTGTTCCTGTCTCTTTGTGTGTGTGTTTTAACGTACATCTTCTGCTACATACTTACCAACAAAATGAACACACGTTCACAAAAGACACATACAGAAATATTTATGACAGCTTTATTCATTATAGCTAAAACCCAGAATCAACTGAAATATTTACTAACAAAAGCACAGATAAATACATTATGGCATATTCAAATAATGGCATTTTAGCAACTAAAAGGAACTAATTATTATGACAACACGGGTAAAGAACAAAAGCATTATATTGAGAAAAAGACGCACAGAATCACATTTAAATCTGGTCTATAGTATGTGTGTAAACGGATGAGGAGAACAAAGGCAGAAGGAAGTGCAGATAAAATTAAGTTTCCTTATAACTTGCAGTCCCCTGACGTATACTTGAGGCAGGCAGAGTAAGACATTCCTCCAGGAGCTCCCAGATGTCTTGGTGTTAATGCCTTGCTAGGGAAAAACCAACCTTCGCTTGATGATAGCTAGGCCTCCGGGGTCCTGTGAGTCCTCTTTCACATATGAAATTCCTTCTGGAAACTTCCTTTGTCCTTGCCCCCGCCCCCCAACTCCAAAGCATATAATAATTGCTCCTCACAATCCCAGGGCAGCTCTGTCTGCCCTCGGGTCTTGTCCCTGTGCTTTAGTCAAATCACCTTTTTTTGTACCAATAAATGTCTCAAGAATTCTTTTTGACCACTTGCTTATGGACCCCACTTCAAATCACATTATGAACTAGTATAATATTTGTCCGGTGACAGTGGTGTTGACTGAATGTGTCACAGTGAAACTTTTTGAGTGGATGAAAATTTCTTCACTGAGTGTTTATTACAAAGGTGTATATCTCTGTCAAGTTGTGAACTCTATAGTTAAAATTTATGCATTTTACTTTACATAAATTTTATCTCAATAAGCCTCAGGCAATTTTGAAAACAAACAGCAAAAAGATTAAAGAAAAAAAGAAACCAGGGGGGAAAACAAACCAGAAAAAAAAAAAGGATATTGGGTGCAATTCTGCTCATGAGTTTGAAGATAAGAATTGAAATTGTCCCAGAAAGGAGTTGAGAACCAAGATAGTTGAGAAATATGATAGAATTTGAAGAACCACCTAAGAATTAAACCCCTCAGATCTGAGGTCCAGGGTTGTATTTCTCACACAAGATGCAGTAGTAATTCTTGGGCTACTTCAAATGGTCTAGCGCACAGAAAATAAAGAACCTAACTGAAAGTAGAACGATGATTACTCCACTCCAAAAACAAACAACAGATAAACTGTGCAGTACAGAGATTTTATTTTATTACTTAATTAATTTTTTTTTAAGTTTTTAAGCTCTAGTTAGTTAACACATAGGGTAACATTGATTTCAGGAGTAGAATTTAACGAATGATCACTTACGTATAATATCCAGTGCTCACCACCACAAGTGCTCTCCTTAATACCCATCCCCCATCCCCACCCCCCTCCCCCCCCC
>LNAC01000813.1:84015-112978 GCA_002007465.1 Ailurus styani | reverse complement strand
AAGAGTCTCTCATGGTTTACCTCCCTCCTTTTTTTTTTTTTTTAAGAGAGAGACGGTAGGGTGCCTGGGTGGCACAGTCGTGTAAGATCTGACTCTTGGTTTCAGCTCTGGTCATGATTTTATAGTTGTGAGATTGAACCCCTTGTCAGGCTCCACACTCAGTTTGGAGTCTGCTTAAGATTCTCTTTCCCTCTGCCCTTCCTGCTCATGTTCTCTCTCTCTCTCTCTCTCTCAAATAAATAAATAAATCTTAAAAAAAAAAAGAAGAAGGAGAGAGCACAGAGCAGGGGAGGAGGGACAGAGGGAGAGGGAGAGAAAGAATATTAAGCAAGTTCTATGCTCAGTGTAGAGTCTGACATGGGACTCAATCTCATGACCCTGAGATGTTGACCTGAAGTGAAAACAAGAGTCAGATACTTAACCAACTGAGCTACCCAGGTGGCCCCACCTTCCTTTCTTTTTTCCCCTCTTCCCCTATGTTCATCTATTTTGTCTCCTAAGTTCCACATGAGTGAAATAATATGGTATTTACCTTTCTCTGACTTAGTTTGCTTAGCATAATATTCTCTAGCTCCATCGATGTCATTGCAAATGGCAAGATTTCATGCTTTTTGATGGTTGACTAATAGTCCATTGTGTATATATACCGTATCTTCTTTTTTTTTTAAGACTTATTTATTTATTTATATGACAGAGAGAGATCACAAGTAGGCAGAGAGGCAGGCAGAGAGAGAGGAGGAAGCAGGCTCCCTGCTGAGCAGAGAGCCCGATGCGGGCCTCGATCCCAGGACCCTGAGATCATGACCTGAGCTGAAGGCAGAAGCTTTAACCCACTGAGCCACCCAGGTGCCTAGTATACCATATCTTCTTTATTCATTCATCAGTCAATGGACATGTGGGCTCTTTCCAAAATTTGGTTAACTTTTGAGGGGCATCTGTACTGTTTTCCAGAGTGGCTGCACCGGTTTGCATTCCCACCAAGAGTGTAAGAGACTCCCATTTCTCTGCATCCTCATCAGTATCTGCTGTTTCCTGTGTTGTTAATTTTAACCATTAACCATTCTTACGGGTGTGAGGTGGTATCCCACTGTGGTTTTGATTTATATTGCCCTGATGATGAGTGATGTTGAGCATCTTTTCATGTGTCTGTTAGTCATCTGTGTGTCTTCTTTGGAAAAATGTCTATTCATGTCTTCTGACTATTTCTTAACTGGATTATGTGTTTTTTGGGTGTTGAGATTGATAAGTTCTTTACAGCTTTTGAATATTAACCCCTTATCAGATATGCCATTTGGATACTAACCCCTTATCAAATATCAGAATCTTAAGCATTCTGTAGGTTGCCTTTCAGTTTTGTTGATTGTTTCCTTCTTGGTGTGAAGCTTTTTATCTTGATGAAGTCCCAAGAGTTCAGTGGAGTACATAGATTTTAAAATTACATATTATGACCACAGATGGAAAATTTAAATGTGATAAAAGGAAATATAATCCAAAGATATATTAAAAGATAAATATATTATGATTAAGAATAATCTGTTTCCAGAATTTAAAGATGACTCAAAAAATTATTCAATACTTTTTGATAAAAATAAAAGCAAAGAGTTTTAAAGGATATAAGCATTTGAGTACAGCCTTTGTTTAATGGATGCAGGAAAAAAAAGAACATGAGATATATTGACCTTAGAAAAGAAAGGGAGCAAAACACTAGTGAAGTTACTTAGTAATTTTTTTTCCTAGTTATTTCTGATGTTCTTAAAAATACATGGCACTGGGATTTCTTACATTGTAAGACTGTCCATTTTTACCACTTCTTCTGAAGAATGTCTTCATTATGTGTATGATTTTTACATTACAATTATTCTTCCATTATGACACTTAGCCAATAACAGAATACTCTGTTGTCTGGGAGAGGAACTTCCCATTTTGTGTGTGTGTGTGTGTAACCTTTTTCTTTCTGAATATTCCTTAAGTTTTTACTCTATTCTCATATTTAGAGAAAGAAAAAGAGCGAGAGAGGGACAAGGGCAGGGAGAAGGAAAGAAAGAAGGAGGAAAGGAGACAGAGCAAGGGAGGGAGGAATAAATCAGGAATAGCCTGTAGTTTGTGGCAATATGAAAAATTAACATAGACCATTGACTTTTTACCCCCAAACATACTGCCCAAGAAGCTCTAGCAAATGAACACTATGAAGCGGAAAAACTAAATTAGGAACTCTGAGGGCTTCCTGGGGTTCCAGCAGACGGTCCTATCAGATCTTTGGATGAGCCTCTGGATAGCTACCTGGGAAAATATGGGCCAGGCTCCATGTCCAGGAATTAAGCAGAAGAAAGCTTTCTGTTGCTCTCTGTGCCCCACGTGTCCTCAGAGGCTCACTTCGGACAGGTGAGGAATTAGGATAAAGTTCTCGGCAGTGCTAAGAACATGTTGGGTAAGGAATAAATACAACCAGGTTCAAGGATCCCCATTCTACATTTCCTCGTGGCTTCATACCTGAAGATTAAAAGAAAAGAAATGAATCACTTCCCAGAACTGCTTTTTTAGAGCTTGTCATGAATACACGCAGGACTTGTCGATGTGGGGGCAGGGGCAGCCGCAATCTCAGCGCAGTTGTGCCTCTGGTCTTCGGCTTTTCTGCACATCCCTTACCCCCTCTTGAGCTCATTTCTTACTCAGATGCGTGCACGAAATCTCCCAGAGAAGAGTTCATACCCAAGGAGTGCAACCACCATAAAAGCGGGGAAAAAAAAGCTGTTTTGAATAACCAATGTCACAGAAGGAAGAAAAAATGAAACTAACAAAAAGAGGATTAGGAATTTAAATAAGTGCAACAGATCCCTTGCAAGGTAAAGGAAGATTTTTGTACTTTGAAGCAAGAACAAGAGTCATGAAGAGAATGCAAGTGGAAATGCTTGTTATAAAAAGTTAATAATTCAGGTAACACATGTATTGGGGAAAGAAACAGAATGTATTTTATTAAAGAAAAACATAGTGAACTGAAGATCATGTTGAGAATATCTCCCAATGGAAGTGGAAAATTATGAAGATATAAAATATTTTTTAAATGGTAACAAAAAAGTCATTAGGGGATATTATAGGCATTATGCTAATAAATTTTAAATTTAGATGAGATAGATACATTCTTTAAAAAACAGAGCTTGGTAAAATTAACAGAAAGAGAAATAAACAATCTAGTCCTATTACCTGGTAAACAATCTGTAATTATTAAACTTCATGAAATAAAGGTACAAGTCCATATAACTTTACTAATGAATTCTTTTAAACATTAGAATGATAATAATAATGCCAATATTACACAAATTCTTCCAGGAAGGAGAAAAAATTGAATACTTCTCAAGTGGTTTGTAATCTTTTTTTTTTTTTAAGATTTTGTTTACTTATTTGAGAGAAAGAGAGCACAAGCAGGGTGGTGGCAGACGGAGAGGGTGAAGTAGTCTCCCCACTGAGCAGGGAGCCTGACTTGGGGCTCCATCCCAGGATGGATGGATCCTAGGATCATGACCTGAGCCAAAGGCAGATGCTCAACCAAATGAGCCACGCAGCTGCCCAGTGGTTTTATAATCATGATAGCAAAATCTGTTAAGGATGAACATAACAAGAAATGAAAACTGGTTGTTTGAAAATACAAAAGAAGGTCTCTACAAAGACTGGCCACAAAAAAGAAAAGCAGAGAAATCAAATAGAGAATAAAAAAAAAGTAAATTATCATGGAAAACTTATTTTAGAAAATAGAGTATTATGAAAAATAGAACAATAAATTTTTAAAATACAAGAAATAGATAAATTTGAAAATATGAAACTCTAAAAGTGAGACAGGGAAACTGAAGGGACCTCAAGAGAGAAAAATCTATTTTTTTTCCCCTTTGTTTCTTTTCTGGTTTCTATTCTTGCTAGGATGTGAACCCCAGCCCCCAGTTCACACATGCCTTGTCATATAGAGAGCCTATGTCTCCTTCAAGAGACAAGGAGTTAATAGGATAAATAACATCTAAGGAAGGACCAGGTGAGGATGAGAGGACAAAGCTATTATCTGTGCATTCTAGACCACTGGAGCTAGACGTCTTGACTCCAAGACCCTCCGTCTCCAAGGACCAACAGCTGGGCCCTCGTGTTTGTCATAACCGGTTCCTGGGTGCCTGAAAGGACACATACACCAAAACACTGTCCTTAAGAAAAAAAGCCAGCGAAGATGAGACTCATGCTTTTTTTCCCCTGAGTCTTCTGAAAAGACTATATATATATATATATATATATATTTCCCCCCCCCCCAGTAAATTCTGCTTTCACCTCCTGCTGGCTCACATTTGATTTCTGTCCTGCGTGAAGCCAAGGACCTTCTTGATTGGTCCTGCAGGACCCCTGCCCACTAGTCCTTGGACTGTCTTCAAAAGTAGCACAAGAAGAAACAGAAAATCTGATCAGATCAATCTGTATTGAAGACATTGAACTAGTAGTTAAAGTTGCTTTCAGAAACACATACACACACACTCATATGATTTCTTAAATAAGGGTTAAACAAACTTCTATAAAGTACATGCTTTCTGTATTTTATAAACAAACATAGTAAAGTTGAAAAAGAGAAACAAAATCTCAATTAATTTTATGTGGCTGGGTCAACTAACATTTTCAAATCAGGTAAGAGCATAAGAATAGTAAATTAGGCCCATTTTTCTTTTCTTTTATCTTAAAGATTTTATTTATTTGACAGAGAGAGACAGAGAGCAAGAGAGAGCACAGCAGATGGAGCGGCGGGCAGAGGGAGAGGGAGAAGGAGGCTCCCTGCTGAGCAGAGGACAGGACACGGGGCTCCATCCAGGACCCCGGGATCATGACCTGAGCTGAAAGCAGACGCGTAACTGACTGAGCCACCCAGGTGACCCGGGGCCATTTTTCTAATCAGCACAGGTACCCAAGTCCCCCCCAAAATATTGACTGTGTTCAATAGAGCCTCTAAAAATAAACGTTTGTGTAAAGAGGGTGTGGTGCGTGTGCAGTGGGATGTTAGACATCGGGAAGGAGATCTTTTCACTCACAACAACACACACATGGATGTAGGGGGTATTATGCTAAGTGGGATATGTCAGACAGAGAAAGAAAAATACCATGTGATTTCACTTACGTGAGGAGTCTAAAACAAAACAAAGCAAACAAATACCAAAACCAGAAGCAGACTTATGGTTTCCAGAGGGGAAGGAATCGAGGGGATGGACATAATAGGTGAAGGGGATGAAGAGGTGCAGACCTCCAGCTCTAAAATAAATAAGTGGCTCAGTGGGTTAAGCCTCCGCTTCAGCTCAGGTCATGATCTCAGGGTCCTGGGATCGAGCCCCACATCGGGCTCTCTGCTCAGTGGGGAGCCTGCTTCCTCCTCTCTCTCTGCCTGCCTCTCTGCCCACGTGTGATCTCTCTCTCTGTCAAATAAATAAATAAAATATTAAAAAAACTGTATTCATTTAAAAAAATAAGTCACATGATGTACAGTATAAGGAATATAGTAAATAATATTGTGATAGCACTGTATCATGCTAAATTTTAACTACACTTATCATGGTGAGCATCACATAATGTGTAAAACTGTCTAATTACTATGTTGTACACCCAAAACTGATATAACCTTGTATGTCAACTGCACATCAATCAATCAATAAATATACTTTTTAGGATAATTCACCAAAATAATAAATTTGATCCTTCTCAATACAGTGGAAAAACATTAGATAATTTTCAATAATTACAATTTTACAAAAAAATCTTAATAACTTTGATAAAAGTTATTTTGATAATGAGATGGATTAGTTTTGTATTACTACACAAAAAATTACCACAGACTCAGTGGTTTAAAACATACACTTATCATTTAGTGGT
This sequence comes from Ailurus styani, assembly GCA_002007465.1. Lineage (NCBI taxonomy): Eukaryota > Metazoa > Chordata > Mammalia > Carnivora > Ailuridae > Ailurus > Ailurus styani. The sequence continues at coordinate 107,095 of LNAC01000813.1, read as the reverse complement.
TTCCATGGAACATTCTCCTCAAGGACTCATCAGCTGAAATCAGCTTGTTGGCCAAGCTCTATTCCACCTGGTGGTTTGACTAGGGGAGAAGACTTTTCCAAATGTATTTTAGTTGGTTAGCAAATTCAGGTCCTTCAGGTTGTAGGAATAAAGTCCATGCTTTCTTGTCGACCAACCAGGGAGTCCTCTTATGTTCCAGAGGTCCCTGGCATGTGGCTCCTTCCATGATAGTTCACAACATGGGTGTTTGCTTCTTTGAGGCCTGCAAGACAATCTTTCTTGCCATGAATCTTTGCCTTCACAAAAGGTCAATGGCCTCTTTTAGAGAGCTTACTTGATTGGGTCAAATCTACCCATGATAAGTTTTCTTTTGATGAACTGATCAGAAATTAAAATCAATTTTAACTGCAAAATCACTTTATTTTTGCCAAATAGTATAACCTAATTGTGGTAATGAAATTCCATCATTTTCATAAGTCCTGTTTACACGTAAGGGGAAGGGATTATATAAGGCATATACATAAGGGCTGAGTAATCTTGGGGATCATCTTGGAAGTCTGTCTACCACAGTAGATAAGGATTGTACTGAAACCCTACAGAAGTCATGTTTAATAGAGAAAATTTGAGTCATTTTCTTTGTTCTGACAATGCCCCTATTTCTGCAGCTTAACACTGTACCAGAAGTCCAAACCTATTCTGTAAAACAAGAAAGAAGAGTAGGAAGTTTGTGATCTGGAAGGAAAAGTTTAGACTCTATAGACAATATTAATAAAAGATTCTGAAAAGCTTACTGTAGGCAATTGATTACTTTTGAAAATCAGTTACATTTCTCTAGACCTGACTAAAAAATCTAGAAATCCTTAAGGAAAGGGAAATGTTTGCAATAACAAGAAAGCAACAACAGCGGGCGCCTGGGTGGCTCAGTGGGTTAAAGCCTCTGCTTTCGGCTCAGGTCATGATCTCAGGGTCCTGGGATCGAGCCCCACATCAGGCTCTCTGCTCAGCGGGGAGCCTGCTTCCCCCTCTCTCTCTCTGCCTGCCTTCTTGTGATCTCTCTCCCTCTGTGAAATAAATAAATAAAATCTTAAAAAAAAAAAAGCAACAACAAAACCCTAATAATATGTGTACATCAGGCTTTTTGAGTTTTAAAGTTTATAAGAGCTAATGGATGGGACAAGTCCACATTAGAAACGCCAGTTCTCTCTATTTTAATGGTTGTATTTAGTGGAACCCCAAATAAAAATGTACATTTTTAACAAATCTTCCAGGAAACTGATGCTAGTCTTAGACCCCACATGAGGACCTATTCTCCTAAGAGGACCTGCTCAAACCCACACGGTGGTTAATAATGTTTTCTCCTTGCTTTATGTTGATGTTTACCCAGATTGGGAATGGGAACTTTCTAATACAGTGAACTGCAGAGAAGGACGAGCCCTTGGATTTCAGGTTCTCGAGAGGAATAGTGTTCAGCCAGTAATCCCTACCAGACAAAACCAGGGCGTAATATATCCCAAAGTCAGATTTGTGAGAGCTTCTCAAATAACAAGTTCTTAATGGAGATTGTGTGACAGACACGGATTTGTGTGTGGAAGCTTCATAAGTTTCTATTAAAACTTTCAAGTATAAATCAGCACACAGAGTAATTTGATGCAAAATATTTTATATTTAAACTGTTATTACTCTTTAAAAACTTTTAGTTAAACAAAATATTTTTGCGAGACTCTAAAACATGTCACTTGTATTTTAGAACATTTCAATACTATGTAAGTTACTGTCTTTGTCTATTTTCTTCAGACATTACTTCTTACATTTTTCTTTCCTCTTGTAAACTCTGTGCAAAACTAGGTTTTGACTTAAATTACTTAGGTACTTATCCCAGTCAATCTCTCCCTATGGATCAGAGTTATAAGGTTTCTTCTCTCTATTTTTTGTATTATTACTTTACATGAGCAAGGGATTTTTTTTTAAATTGTGCTTAGTCTTAGCTTGTATAGGAAGCAAAATAGTCTAGTTTTTCATCAATGAGTCCAATTTGGTTAGGATTTATAAAAATGCATGCTGTGTTAACACCGTTTTAATATGATTAAATAAAATTAAAATCCTTACCTTGTGAAGACTCCCTTTTTTCTTGAAAATTATTTATTTCTGATGATCCTATTTATTTCTCCAAGACATAAATTTAACAGGGAGGCATCCGTTCTATTGGCCATAATTTTTGTGATAGCCAAGGAGATAAAGCTATTTAGAAGCTTCTCTCTTCTGACTGTTTTCAACTTAAAGTTTAAAAAATTTTCCTAGAATTTGTAGGATAGAAAATTGCCTATGCATGATTTTAGTAGGCTTTGCTTTCAAGCTATTTCAGTTTGGTTCATGACTATTGAAAGATGGTCTACTTTTTACTAGAGAAAGCGGTAGTAATAATTTGCAAATCACGCCATTAACACAATTGTGCACTTTCAACAGGTCATGGAAGACAACCTTGGATTTGAACAGAAAATAATCTTTCACATGGTATTACCTTAAATATTAGCGAATCAGACAATTGCATAACTGGATGGGAAATAAAATAAAAGCGAGTTTACTCTTCATGATGTGAAACGGGTTTTGGGAGCAAACAGTCAAGAAAGAATTCTTGAAACATCTTCTGTGCATAAAGGGTGTTTTTTCAAATTAGTGTGGGACCGGACCTGTGGGCAGAAAGAGCTGCACCCGGGGTTGTGAGGAGTGGTTGATCATATTTCAAGTTGGGAGGGGCTGAGGAATAGGTAAATCTCTAAGGAATTTGGAAGCATGGTTTTGAGGACCTTGATAGGCATTACAGTGCAAATAGCATCATTTGGTGGCAAAGAGGCAACAGCTATGGGATAAAAAACAAAGCTGCTGGCTTCCAGGTAGACTCTCAAGGTCTTAAATATCCAGAGGGTTCACCACGCTGAGTCTGGTCGTTGCCTTCTGCCCTCAGAATCCTGGCTTCGTCGGTTAGCTAAGGGAAGAGTCCTCTTTCACTGCAGGCGCCCGTTGAACCAGCCGATAGGGTACGGGACGTAGAAGGAGAACTTGTGAATTCGTGAGGGGAAGTGCGCCTGTCAGGCGGAACAGAGTGAGTGGACTGATAAAGGCACTTGATAGATGAGTCCATTTGATGGAAGCCCTTATGGTAGAATGTTTGCCTGTGAGTAAGGAACGAAGAGTATCCGGTTACTGTAGACCAAAACAAGGTTGAGGTGTGTGAGCAGAAAGCAACCAAAGTCCTCATAGTTTGTAGAAGGGAGCCAAGAAAGACCATTTTTTTAACTTTGATATTGAATGCAAGTAAAATACATTCAGGAACAACTTGTACAATTGAAAATGAGAGCTTTATTTTTCTACTCAGTTCAGACTGTAAAATAAAACCAAACACAGTACATATACCAAAATGTGAATGAAGTGGGGTGAACCCAAACACAGAAAGTATAAGATAGTACAAAAAAATATTTTTTACACACCATTTTTTAGGAGTTTATTTATTTGAGAGAGAGAGAGCGAGCAGAAGCAGGGGGAGGGAGAGGCAGAGGGAGAAGTGGACCCCCCCCACTGAGCAGGGATCCCAGGACCCTGGGATCATGACCTGAGCTGAAGGCGGATGTTTAACCGGCGGAGCCACCCAGGCGCCCCAGTACAGAGATCTTTAAGGAGAAGATGATTTCTATGCATCGCAGATAAGAGAATCAACTACCTGCACAAACTGGCGGCTTCTCAGTGTAAGGAAAAGAATGCTCCAAATAGGACTGAGACTTCAGATGAGGTTTGACCATGGCAAGTATTGGTGGCACCCACCGGGAGCTAGGGTCTCTCATGTGTCAGATGAAAGATGATTTCTTCTGCTTTCCAACACTGCCAATTTGAATTTTGTTAAGATGTTTCTATCATTTCATTTATTTTATAAAGACATATTTATTAAAAGAGCGCTGTTATTTGCTACTAGGAATGGCAATTTCATGCAGTATGAAATATTGTAGAAAAAAGTATTTTTTTTTTTAAGATTTTATTTACTTGACAGAGAGAGACACAGCAAGAGAGGGAACACAAGCAGAGGGGGTGGGAGAGGGAGAAGCAAGTTTCCCACTGAGCAGGGAGCCTGATGCCGGGCTCAATCCCAGGACCCTGGGATCTGACCTGAGCCAAAGGCAGACACTTAATGACTGAGCCACACAGGTGCCCAGAAAAAAAAGTTTGCAGTGAAATGTGAGTGACTTAAAGAACATTAGAGTGAAATAATTATTTCTGAAGAATAATGCATTTCTGCTTCTTTCAGTGCTGTTCAATCAAATATGATTAACTTTAATTCATTAGTTGAAGAAACAAATGGAACATCTTGGTGGGGAAAGTTTTGTGACTAAAAGGATTTTATGTTATTTTTGTAATTTAATCTTTTCTTTTCTTTCTTTTTAATTTTCACAGCATCCTCTGGGAGGAAAGCATTACAAATAGCTACCCCATGCCACTTAAGTATTGGATTGTGAAAATATATTAAAAGGTCTGGTTTTTTTTAATTAGTCTATCTTTTGTTTCAAATATTTTGGAACACTCAGAAATCAATACGTGATATAAAAGAATGACATATGCATGCAAGATTAGCTAATAAATTGTAAATGACCGTGATCTTCTGGGCACACAGCCCTTCTATCAACCGCCCCATTAACATTCACTCTTGGTAAAGATGTGATTTTCCTGCTTGCCTTTTTTGTTACCAACTGTGACACTAATAGTGCATAATTTCTTTCCACAATTCTTATAGACATAATTCTGAGCCAACTGAAACATTTTTTCTGTGCTGGAGGAGTTAATTAGAGTAGCCAAACTTTTCATCAGACCATTGAAAATCAGTTACTTCAGCTACTTAATATTTCAAAGTAAAATCTAATTTTCATACAATATTAAAGTGAAGAAAAATCTCCAGTATCTTCTGGAAGGTTGCTCCATAGCTGTGGGTGTGGCCCCACCAGGCTGAAGGCAAACCTCTGATGGAGGATTGAAGGGGGGACCTCAGAAGTAGGTAGGGTAGGCGAGGATTCTCTTTGCCGTTAGGATTATTACTCGTCCTGCATCGCGGCACAGGTAGGATTTCTATGAATGTGATCCTATGCGCTTTAGTTCTGTAAGTCAGAGTTCCTTTTGCCTTTTACTTCTTGATGTGTTGTCACCCACGGTCCACTCATTTGTCACCGCTGAGTGCCAGGGCCCCTTTAGCCATGGCCTTGAATGACGGCAGTGATTGAGAACAGCTGCAAGGCCAGGTGCTGAGCAGGCGGTTTCAGAGGGGCCCGTTCCCCACTAACTCACCTGTGCAGAAAAAGTGGTCTTGCTAAGGGAGACTGACAGCGTGGAAACGGGTCATAAATCACTGAAGGGACACTTTTGATTACACGGAGCTGGCCAGACAGCATCAGGCCGAGAGAAGGGTGGATGTGAGCCTAAAGCTGATGAAAGTCTTTTGAGAAACGTTTGTCCCTTGATTTTGTAGGTTTCATTAGGCTACATTGTATCTTTGAATAAAATGTTACTTGTTAGTGTCTGGCATCACAAGGTTTGAACTTCCTATTACGTTTGGATTTTATTGTATATCTTGTCTGTGTCTGCTTATTTGATACTGAAAATTACGGTAATGATGTCCCTAATTATAATCTATTCTTAAAATAATTTTTTTGGTCATTGCAAATTGTTTTTCCATAATATTGTAGGCAATTTACTAATATTTTACTTAGAATTTATGCATTTTAAGTGACATGTGTTTCTTTTTTGTGAGCTATCTCTATTCAGTTTTATTGTGTGTGCTTTTTTTAAAATGAAAAACATAACAAACCTATCATAATATTAGAAACTTTTAAAAATGAGTTTGGTGGTTATTGATTTATTCAAGGTTTTTACTTCTTACTTGGATCAAGTTTGTTTGCTTGTTTATTGCCTTTCCATGAAAGTTGAGACAATTCAAATACTCAGGCTAAACAAAATAACCAAGTATAATTTTCTAACTAGATTATTAAGAAATTTGTCCAAATGGTTTGTTAAGATTAGTAAGCATCCCAAACAGTAGTCTCCTATGTTTGGAGTCAGGATATATTCTTTCTCATTTTCTACTCCCCACAAATAATGGAGACCTATTAGATTACATGGTACTCCACCTAAAATTATTCCAGAGTCCTTTGTGATAAAAGTGCAATTCGGCACTTCCAAGCTAATCATGTTCAGGAAACAGGCCACTTTGGTGGAGCGATATCATTTGCTATTTTATTACCTTGTGGGGATAAATATTAGCTTGTCCTGATGTATTCTCTTACTTCAATTCTGTGACAAGGAATAAGGTCTTAGCTAATTGCCTCTTTTTCCATCCTCCCTGGCCCTTCTTTAGTGCATTCATCATATCTGGTATGAATCTTTTAACAGTCTCTTAGAAAGTCTTTTATCTCTATTCTTACTGCATTCCAGTTAATTATCAACCTCATGGCTAAAGAAGATTTTCAAAAATGCAAATATGATTATGCCATTTCTCTACCTGAGCTGTTAAATTCCTCCACTGCCCTTAAAATAAACTCTGATCTCCCTAAGATGGCACGGTGCAGGCCGACCTTCAACGTCAGAGCCCCCTCCCATCCCTCCCTCCCCTTCTAGGCTTCCTCCAGCTGCGCAGTGCCTGCCTCCACCCCAGGCTCCCACCACTGTTTACTGCTGCCTCCCATGATTCCTTCAGGGGCTGTCTTCATGTGCGATCTCTGTAGCACCCATGCTATTTTATTGTAAAACATCGATTCGTCTCTTTATTGCCCAGTAATATGTAACTTGAGAAAGACAAGAAGAAAGAAAGAAAGTCAAAAAAGTCAAGTCGTTCGTGTTCAAAGCCCAGAACTATATCCCAATGGCTATTCCAATGCTTGGCATACAGAAGGTATTTAATATTTGTTCAAAAATATGTAGTAATGAGGAAGTAAGAAAAACTAAAAACCATAGGATTTTCTGAGAGATATGATTGAAGATGTGGATAAATGGAACACATATTTTCTATGTGAGAAAATATCATGTTTGCTCAAATAAGATTGTATAATAAATACAGCCACAAAAAATACAGAATGGATGGTGGAATTGAAAAAAAAGTCTTTTAAAGTTCATCTGGATGAATAAACACAAAAGAAAAGAAAGAACATTTTAAAAGCAATACAGGGGTGTTTTAGTCTAACCAGACATTAAAATGTGTAATAAAACTAAAATAATTCAAATAATGTGCTTCTTTAGCAGAAATAAACAGAAAGATTAATTTAACACGAATAGAACTTTGGGAAATAATTCTAGGCACAAATAAAATTGGGTGAAGATAGAATGGCATCCTAAATGAGTGTTATGATAACTGAAGAACCAACTGTAAAAAAAGTAAAATTAGATTCTCAAGTCCTATACATAAAAGCTAACAATTTTATTGTAAAAGTGGAAGTATTTATAGTTGAATTTGTGCATTATTTTTGGGTAGGCAAGGGTTTTTTAAACAAGACACCAAAGGCAAAAACCATATATGTATTTTAATAAAAGATAGATGTGAGTACACACGTTTTAAAATATGGAAAAATTTCACCAATAAAATTAGAAGACCTTTTACCATTATTTATTTATTTATTATTTATTTATCTATTTATTTATCTATCTATTATCACCTCCAGCACCACTGCTGACACCACTGCCACTGGTCTGTTGGGCCTCAACTGAACTTAAAAATAATTTCAACATAAGTGCCAGACACTGGGTTAATAGTCTTTATGGTTAGGCTTATTTCCAAATCATTCAGAAGATGGGGACAATGTAGAATAAAAAATCAAAGGCAATCAATTTTCAAAATACACAGGGTTGGGCAAAGAGATCACATTAATTAATTAATGTAAAAAAAATTATCAAAATATTATTCTCCATGTTTTTCCTATACATAATATTTCACTTGTGTAACTGAAAATAGAAATAATATGACAGTTTTGGCAATAATAATATTTCAACATATATAGGATGAGGTCCAAACTATGCTTAGTCAGCACGCAAAGCCTTAACTCTTTTGTATTGTGCTGCTGGAGTGAATTCCTCTATGCTGAAGTATAGTAATCACCATTTATTCAACCAACCTGCAATTGTTTTGTATCTTTTGTGAATTAGCCACTACTGTAGGAACTTGGGGTACCTCTAAGAATCAAAGATTCCTGACTTCATGAGCTTTTGAGCTCATTCTTTTGCTTTCTTCTGCTTTGGAAATGAAAGAGAAGAGAAATTTCTTACAAAAAAAATAGCCACGATAATGAAAAGGTGAATGTAGAACATTATCCAAGGTTAGCTATGTGCACTCCTAGTGGTCAAGGTTGGGGATGTACTTGGAGCTCCTCAAGTAGTCTGGTAGTCTTCTGGTCGTCTGAGTTCACATCTTCATCCTTTCCCTGGATAAGGAGTGGTGACGGTCATTCAGGCACAGACAAGTCGCCAGTTCAGAGGCAGAATCCAGAGGAGCCCAACCAATGCAGTTCCTGGTACCGTATCCGGGAGGAAAGCCCTGACGTGGGGGTGCACTGCAATGTGGTTCAAGAAAACTGCTCCTCTTTTAGGCTTACAGCGATTATATCATATTTATTTGAGTAACCTGGGCATTATTAGTGCTTGATTTGATGTTCCCTATGAGGCAGGAAAAGCAGACTCCAAGAACCTCCAGGCATCTCTAGCATTCCTTTTGTGTCCCACACCACTACTAGAACATTCCTGCATTGACGTATGCAAAGAATTTGTCTCTTAAAACCTTGTATTGAAGAGGTACTAGGGTGCAAAATAAGGCTCAGTGACTTAACCAAGGGCAACAAAAATATGCAACTACCACCCAGGGAAATAAATTAGACACTATCGCCTGCTAATATGAGAGGTTTCTAAGACAAACAGAAGTATAACAAATCCCTGTTTTATGGGGACAAAGTATGCCTATGAATTGATTTCAGAAAAAAATAATTAAATTCCTGCAATGAAGCTTTGACTATATGAGCTTTCTAGAATGGGGTTCCAATCCTGGGGAAAAGAACAGGGCTGAGGGGAAGGGTATGGGAAACAGACCTCAAATGGATTGTCTGTAAGTAGAGTGGGCTCAGGAAATGTCAACTAACTGTGGCTGAAGAAAACTAAAACATACATACGTACAGGCATGCATTTATATGTCTGTGTAAGTAACGTATACACACAGGTGTATGTGAAAGTACATGGGTTAAAAGCTTACTTATTTTTCAAAATTTCTAATTAATTATTAAAATTTTAATTCCATATAGTTAGCATACACGGTTGTTAGTTTCAGGTAGAAAACATGGTGATTTGGGGCACCTGGGTGGCTCCGTCAGTTGAGCGTCCAGATCTTGATTTTGGGTCAAGTCATGATCTCAGGGTCTTGAGATCGAGCTCCATGATCAGCATGGAATCTGCGGGAGATTCTCTCTCTCCTCTCCCACTGTCCCTCCCCCCACTTGCATTCTAAATAGATAGATAGATAGATAATAATAAATAAATAATAATAAATAAATAAAAGATGGTGAGTCAACAATTCTATACATTACTCAGTGCTCTGATATGTAGATTCTTTAATTGCCATCACCTCTTTAACCCATCCCCCCACCAACCTCCCCTCTGGTAACNATAAATAAAAGATGGTGAGTCAACAATTCTATACATTACTCAGTGCTCTGATACATAGATTCTTTAATTGCCATCACCTCTTTAACCCATCCCCCCACCAACCTCCCCTCTGGTAACCGTCAGTTTGTTCTCTACAGTAAAGAGTCTGTTGCTTGATTTCTCTCTCTCTTTCTCTTCTTATTTTTCCTTTGCTCACTTTTGTTTCTTAAATTTCACATACAGGTGAAATCATACAGCATTCGTTTTCCTCTCATTAACTTAATTTGCTTACTATTATATTTTCTGGGCCTCTCCATGTTGTCGCAAATGACAAGATTTCATTCTTTTGTATGGTAGATAATATTCCATCATATATATTTACCACCTCTTTATCCGTTTATCTATCAGTGGACACATGGGCTCCTTCCATCATTGGGATATTGTATTTAATGCTACAAGAAACATACGGGTGCATGTATTCCTTTAGATCACTGTTTTTGGATTTTTTGTGTAAATATCCAGTGGTGCAATGACCTGATCTTAGGGGAGTTCTATTATTAATCACTTATATTTATTACTATTATTATTATTATTATTATTTCTAACGTTTGGAGGCACCTCCGTACTGTTTTCCACAGTGGCTGCACTAGTTGGCCTTTCCACCAACAAGGGCTCCTTTTTCTCCACATCCTCACAACACCTGTTGTTTCTTGTTTTTGATTTCAGCCATTCTGACAGGGGTGAAGTGGTATCTCATTGTGGTTTTGATTTGTATTTCCCTGATGATCAGTGATGCTGAGCATCTTTCCTTATGTCTGTTGGCCATGTGTATGTCTTCTTTGGAGCAATGTGCTGTCCATGTCTTCTGCCCATTTTTAAAAATTGGATTTTTGGTTTTTGGGTGTTGAGTTGTTATCACTTCTTTATATAATTTGGATACTGACTCTTTATGAGATATGTCATTTGCAAATATCTTCTCCCATTCAGTAAGTTACCTTTTAGTTTTGTTGATTATTTCCTTCACTGTGCAGAGCATTTTATTTTGATGTAGTCCCAATTGTTTGCTTTTGCTTTTGTTTCCCTTGCCTCAGGAGACATAGCTAGAAAAATGTTGCTATGGCCAATGTTGGAGGGATTACTACCTGTGCTCTCTTCTAGGATTTTTATGGTTTCAGGCCTCACATTTAGGCCTTTAATCCACTTTGGGTTTATTTTTGTGTGTGGTGAAGGAAAGTAGTACAGTTTCATTCTTTTGCATGTAGCTGTCCAGTTTTCCCAACACCGTTTGTTAAAAAGACTGTCTGTTTCCCATTGGATATTCATTCCTCCTTTGTTGAAGATTAATTGTCTTCATAATGCTGGGTTTATTTTTTGGTTTTCTATTTTGTTCTATTGATCCATGTGCATATCTATATGCCAGTACCAAACTGTTTTGATTATTACAACTTTGTAGTATATCTTGAAGTCCAGAATTGTGACTCCAGCTTTGCTTTTCGTTTTCAATGTTCAGGGTCTTCTATGGTTCAGGGCTGTTCAGGGTCTTCTGTGGTTCCATACAAATTTTAGGGTTGTTTCATCTAGTTTTGTGAAAAGTGCTGTTGGTATTTTGATAGGGATTGCATTAAATGTGGAGATTGCTTGCATAGTATAGACATTTTAGCAATTTGTTCTTCCAATCCATGAGATAAAATATCTTTCCTTTGTACCATCTTAAATGGTACACATTCTGGGTGTATGTTGTCATATTTTTTTATGGTGCCCTTTTATTTTATGAATCATTTGACTAATTTTTACCAAAGTATTTATTTTTACTGTCTTTTTTGTTTTTTACTTTTTATACTCTCACTTATGGTCTTTCATTTCTACTCAGAGAATCTTCTTTAATGTTTCTTGCAGTGCTGGCTTAATGGTTATGAACTCCTTTAGTTTTTGTTTGTCTGAGAAACTCTTTGTCTCTCCTTCTATTCTGAATGGTAGCCTTGCTGGATAGAGTATTCTTCACTGCAGATTTTTCCCTTCAGCATTTTCAATGTATCTTGCCACTTTGTTCTGGCACGCAAAGTTTCTGCTGAAAAATCTGCTGATAAACTCATGGGGTTTCCTCTTGTATGTAACTGTTGTCTTTTCTCTTTCTGCTTTTAATTTTTTTTCTTTATAACTGTTTTTTGGCATTTTAATTACTATGTGTCTTAGTATGAACCTCCTTTTGTTGAATTTTGGGGGTTATCTCTGTGCCTCTTGGATCTGGATATTTGTTTCTTTCCCCAGATTAAGAGAGTTTTCAGTTATCATTTCTTCAAATAATTTTTCTGCCCTCTTCTCTCTCTCTCTTTTTCTGGGATCCCTGTTATGTGATTGTTATTATGTTTGATGGAGTAACTGAGTTCCCTAAGTCTATTCTCTGTATAATTTCTTTCTCTCACTTGCTCAGCTTGATAACTTTCCATTCTTCTATATTCTAGGTCATTAATTAATTCCTCTGTTTCCTTTAGCCTGCTATTTATCTCACCAAGTGTATTTTTAATTACACTTTTTGCGGTCTTCATCCCTAATTCTTTTTATCTCTTTGTTAAAGGTCTCACTGATGTCATTCCCTTTCCTCAAGTGCAGTATCTTTATGAACATTATTTTAGATTCTCTATCAAATATGTTACTTATATTTGTTTCATTTAGGTCTTTTGATGTGGTTTGGTAGTGTTTGTTCATTGGGGACATATTTCTCTCTTTCCTCCTTTTGTCTGACTATACTTGTCTGCTTCTCTGTGTTAGGAGAGTCAGCTCCATTGCTTGCTCTGGAGGGTAATGATCTTATGAAGAAGAGTTCCTGCAGTGCCCTGTAGTGCAGCATCCCCCATTCCCCAGGCCTGGTGCTTCATGGAATGTCTCCTATGTGTGTTGCGTGTCCTCTTCTGTTGAGTACTGGGGTCTTTATCTTTCAGTTGTCTGCCGAGACTTTTTTGCCCGTTATGAGCATTTTTTGGTCCCCAGCAGGAGTAGGCACATTTTAACAAGCTTTATGGTGGTTTGCTTGTGAGGTGAAACCTGCTGCTGCTGGTGCTGCTGCTGGTGCTGCTGGAACTTGAGGTCCTGCAAACCTCCTGGTTCTGGAGACCAGGTAGGATTTATGCTGGTCTTCTGAGGGAGGGGTCCTTCAGCACCAGGACTGAGGCAAGTATGGCTAGGAAGGGCATATCTGTGTAAGTAAGTTAGTAAGTAAGTTAGATAGTGAGACCTATCTCACTTAGTAAGTAAGTTAGATAGTGAGATGCTAGTTCCCCACAGATGGCTCTGCATTTATGTGGGGAGGGTGAGGGATGGAAATGGTACTTGCTAGCTCCTTTGTTCCTGGAGGTATCTTCCCATGATCCCTGCCTATCCAGAGTACACTCTGAGATGACTAAATAACTCTCTCTCCCATTTGTCTCTGGCATTTTCCAACTACTGGTTCTATGCTGTATCTCCAATGGCTTTTTTTTTTTTAATGCTGTCTCTTTAAGGGTGGGGACTCTGTTTCCTCTAGCCCTCCAGGGTCTTCCAGAGCTGAGCTCACTGATTGTTTCTGTGTTTTGTTTTGTTTTGTTTTTTTAATTCCAGGGTTTAAGTCCTTCAGCTTTAAGAACTATTGAAATTTGGTTCCTCTTGCTTTCAGTGCCACATGTCATAGGGATTTATCTTCCCTGTGTGGGCTCCCTGGTATGAAAGTCTGTTTTTTGTCCTTCTCTGCACCACCAGCTCCATGCCCACTGCAGACAGCCAAGGACTATTTTGCTCCTAAACTTTGTCTTCACCCTTCCTACCTTCTTTTTTTTTTAATTAGATTTTTACTTTATTTATTTGACAAACAGAGAGAGAGAGGTCACAAGTAGGCTGAGAGGCAGGCAGAGAGAGGAAGAAACAAGCTCCCCGCTGAGCAGGGAGCCTGATGCGGGCCTCAATCCCAGGAGCCTGAGATCATGATCTGTGCCTAAGGCAGAGGCTTTAACTCACTGAGCCACCCAGGTGCCCCTTCCTACCTTCTTTGATGTGGTCTCTTCTCTACTTTTAGTTGCGGAGTTTGTTCTGCTTGTCTTCACATTGCTTTCAGGTTATTTATGCTGATGGGAGTGTTATCTAGTTGTATCCATGAGTTGAGGTGAGCTTAGGGTCCTTCTACACTGCCATCTTCCCAGCCTCTCCCTGAAAGCTTACTTATTAAAAATATGTAAGCAAAAGATGAAAAATACAATCACCTATAATTTCATTATAATATATAATCACCCAATACCAGCATCTCTAATACTACCCTACTCTGCTGTATACTTTCTGTACCACTGATTGCCCTACCTATCATATTATATATTTAAGTTTCTATATGTATTTTAATTCACCCACCAATCCTCCAAATATATGGTCCATAAAAGTATGTTCCTTTTGTTATTGGTTATAATTCCCAAGCCTAAAACAGCACTTGGTATGTAGTAGCAACTCAGTAAATTTTCACTAATTTGGTGATTGAATTCTAAAACAAATTATATCTTTTCCATTTTGTGTGGAACATGTTATAATATGGTAAGACTGTAATAATATTGAAAATGCTTCTGGTTTACCAATATGTGCAAAAAGTATGTTGCACTGATATCTCAACTTGATATAAACATTGGATAGAAATGCAGGCATATATTTAGAATGATTGTTCCTTGGTACAGATGAGTTTAAAGTTTTATTTTCCCTTCTATGCATTTCTACAGATATAATTTTAGTAAAATAAATATATTTAGTGTTTATACCAAAAGTGAAAATAAATAAACAAATAATGAATGAATTATTTCTAGGGAAGTTATTCATTTCATGGTTGAGGACCTTTGGCGGTGGGGGAGTTCACAAACCCATCAATATGAGTGAATTTCAGTTTCACAAAAGCAAAATGCAGACAAGGATGTTTGACTTAGTCATGGTTAATGGATGAAGATGATGGAGATGATTCAAGCTATCACTGAATCATTTTAGAGAACACAGAAACTCACCTAATTACAGTCAATTGTGTGATGATGTTCTGAAGAAAGTTAGATGGAAGTTTCAGGAGTTGTAATTCTGTTTCTATTAAACATTAGTATAAGAGAGTAGTGCAAGTGTCTACTTACTAATGTTTCCAAGAAAGGCATTTCAGAACTACTTGGGGTAATATAGAAGATTAGAGTCAGAGAGTAATGCTTCATCAGTATACCTCAAATAAAGTCTTATTTCCATTGGAAAAAAATATTGCAACTTGGTGGGTATAGCTTAGAATAGTTTGGACTTTATTTCATAGGTGTGAGAAAGTCATCAGTGTTGAGAAGGGGATATGAAGTAGATTTCGTTAATCAGGTTTTGTTAATCTGATCTGAACAATTACTTAATTCCATATTTGCTTTGCCACTATGGAAATTTTGTATGCATTTTAATGTGTTTGTTATGTGTATGCTAATTATTTTTTACTGCTTTCAATTCAATGCAAATGTTTTAAAGCATGTAATTGAGATAAAGTAAATTTAATTCCTAATTAAGATTTCTACCCAGTGCCAAATAATCCTTCTGTTTCTTTGTTTGTTTGTTTGCTTAGCTTACTATATTCTTGGTTGAAGAGTATCTTAGTGATGGAAGTGACTTATCTATCATCTCCTCTTATGCCTATTGGTACCATCTTCAATATATCCTTTGGAGGTAATCCTTTTAATATTTCTTTCAAATTTATTCAACATGGGGGTAATACTAATTATAAAAAAAGTGCTTGGCTTGATGTGACAATGATTGTTTCCCATACTAAAAAATACAAGGGGATACAAAAGATAAATTTGATTTTGTGGAAGTATTATCTTATTTTAAAGTGTTTTTTTTAAAAATATTTACTTTATTTATTTAATAGAGAGAGAAAGAGTGCTAGAGAGAGAGAGAACACAAGTGGAGGGAGGGGCAGAGGGAGAGGAAGAAGCAGACTCCCCGCTGAATGGAGAACCCAATGCAAAGATCCATCCCAGGAGCCTGGGATCATGTCCTGAGCTGAACACAGATGCTTAACTGACTGAGCCACCCAGGTACCCAGCACTATCTCATTTATAAACATATTTCATTCATGACTTGTCTTCTTGGATTCTCAGCTCAGTAAGAGCTCAGCCATCTTTTTTTTTTTTAAGTTTATTTATTTACTTTTAGTAATCTCTACACCCAATGTGGAGCTTGATCTCACAACCCCGAGATCAAGAGTCACATGCTCTTCTGACTAAGCCAGGAGGGCACTTCAAGAGCTTAGCCATCTAATGCCTCTGAAACTAGGTAGAGTCATGGTCCAATGCACCTTTTATTAAACAGCTTCAATTTTCTCTACAAAGAAGTTGTGCTTTGATTGAAAGTTTGACCTGATTTGCCAGGACTGATAATTAGCTTAATAACCAGTGAATCAGAAAGCAAGATTCAAACCATGGTTGGGAAAAATTGAATTAAATTAGTATCTTAATATCATTGAACCACCTCCCATTTTAAGTATGAAAGGGGGAACTGTTGATTAAACATTTTAATTGATGCATTCATTTATTTATTCAAGTGCTTTTTGAATACTTAACATATAAGGTACAGTGCTAAATTTATTTCATCATGTATTTCATTTTCAAACTATTTTGGGGCTATTGTGTAGTAGAGCAATCAAAAAAGGATTTTTTTCCCTCTAATATGCTAAAAGATTTTTGACATAAACATTTGTTTACCCAAAAGAAATACTCTACTTATATTGTTCTACTGAGAAACACTGATTATTCTTTGCACTTATTTAGATCTCCTTCTTGGGAAGTTCCATCTATATTTAGATAAATATAATCATAATATACCATCTGCAAAAGGGGAAATTAACATTTTGCAAGAAACAGTAAATGAGCAGGGTATAGTTAGAATAATAAAAATACTTAGAACTGTGAATATTGAGCAATAAATACACTTCTCTGTTTGATACTTTCCTCAAAGGGGTAAATCTCAAGTCACAAAGCATGTTAGGCAGAAAATATTTTCAGCATCTATATTTTATTAAATAGCCATATTTCTCCATGGTTATTTTTAAATTCCTTCCTCATTGTGTAGTCCAATTAAGACTTTCAAACTTGAAAATATGAGTGATTATGCTTATCTAAGTTGTAGAGGAAGAGTGAGTCACAGATGGGCAAAAATCTCAAATCTTATCAATTGGAAATGGTCAAAACCTTAATTTTCAAGGAAGAATAGCCTTCCCCCGCACCTTTTACCTTCTAGACATATCAGCCAAAGGTGTAATTCCTAGTACATCTCCCTGCCTCACGTCCTGAAAAGCAGGTGGATTTTCGGATAGAACTTGTCACAAAGATTGTTTGAAAACAGAATGAGATTTGTTGGAAAGGAATGAGCGGCTGCTTGGAAGGTATTCTTTGGTGTTATCATAAAATATAAACATGCTCAGTGCTCGGTAGGTTGGATTTCATTGCCTCTGAAGTCTCTTTATCATTTTATAAGGTGACAAATACTGAGAAGCTATAAAGAGACAAAGTGGTGGCTGGATCCTCAAGTGATGTCTTAGAAGTCATGAACCCTTTCTGCAGGAGAAATGAATGTCAAGAGACCTAAGCCTGGGTTGGTCAAAAGTGCTTTTTCTTCTCTGTCTGCGGATACTGACCTTTACCTCTTTCCGCTCGTAAGCGAGCCTGGAGATGGTCTGAGAGCGGCAGTGCCTGAGACTGGAGAGAAGAGTTTGCAGAGGTGGCTGGAAGGTATCCCTGGCACATCCTGCATTGCAGGCCGGAGACCCAGCGGGGAGGTTCAAAGGTAGTGTTACCCCAGGACTTGAAAGCTTCCAGTACAACCTCATCAATGCTCAAGAACAACTGGTGACATGAGAAACAGCTAGAACGCATGCAAAATATTAGCCTAGACAATAACAAGAAAAGGAATAAGATTCTGAAAATGTGCTGTTAGAATGGCTTTTGCATTGGGCAATACAGCAATGTGTTACCAAAAGGACAAATGGGACCTGGCTCAGCTGTAGCACTAAGGCATGATAGTACACTGAAACCGTGCTGGAGAAGGAATCAGATTCAACAGGAGCAAAAATACTCTGGCTTCGTGGGTAATCTGAACACCTTGGGAAGTGTTCTGCATTTACTTGTTTGTCAATAATAGCACAGAATGTCAGCATCAGCTGTGGATGTGCCCGCACTAACTGGGGAGTTGGCTCTGATGCAAAATGTCCTTGTCTCGTCTGTCTGTCCTTTCAGACAGCTTCAGGGTCTAGGCAGGATGATAGGTAGACTCCTTTTTTTATGTATTGCAGCAGGTGGCCACACATGGAATTGTAGTTTCCACCTGAAACATTATTTGCTTGTATTGTCTTCATGGGGCAGACCAGGGACCAGACATAGGACTGTGGAGAGGGTTGTCCCCAGGGACCAGTGACGGAGAGGAGTGGTTCTCATACTTCCCCAGGCCTAAGAACTACATGGAAAAGTCACTGTGACTAAGTTTCTTGACCTTTATTGCTAGAGATTCCAATTCAGTGGGTGGGGGTGGGGTCCTTACATACACATTTCTAACAAATTCCCGGGACTTTGAAAATCCCTGCTTTCAAACACAAGTGTGTCTGAGAACCACCTGCAAGTCTTGTTAAACTCAGTGTCCTGGCTTACCTGCAGTGTGTGGAGTGGGGTGGGACAGTTTGCCCAGGTGATGTGAATGTGGATGGATGGGGTCTGCTGACCTAGGGTGTGATGCCCCAAATAACCAGCTGTCACTCTAATATGGAAGGAAAGTACCCAGCTCTAAGTGGGTAGTGCTTCTGATAGTATGACTAGAGCAGAAGCGCCCAAGACTTTCTTGGGGACATACGCTTAAGCTGACAGTGAGCAGGCGCAAGGCAACAATCTGTGACTGTGAAGCTTGCATTCATGGAATCCCACCCTGACGTGGACGATTACACAGGCTGCACATCCAGTGAACTCTTCTCCATGAATTATTAGGCATTTCCCTGACAGACAACATCTATTAGGGCCTTCTGGTGATGGAGAGAGACTGCTGCCTGATACCGCTGCACCAGATGCAAGGAAGGTCCTGTATACACTCTGGCCTTGAAAGTGATGCTGATATTCCCCGCCCCCTTAGTTAGCTGGTGAAACGGGAACTGTATATGGGAGTCGAAAAGAGAGGTGCTAATTGCAAACTTGCAGGCCAAGTAAGAAGGGTGGGCAGTAAATCAGAGAAGGAAGGTGTGGCACTGACTCTCCAGCTGGAGGAGCCAAGCCCCTGGTGAAGTTTGTGGAGAACACAGACTACATATCAAAGAAAAGAAAATAATTGTCTTGGTGGATAAACATCTATAGTGAAGAAGTGATTCCTGCATAGGAAAGATGAGAAATCTGCCTGAGATGGAGACAACTTTCATGGCCCCTGGGGAAGCTTGCCCAACACAACTTAGATATGATGGGCGTGTGGAAGTCACTGTTCTCCGGAGCTGTACTGGAGAAAGTATTCGAAAACTTCTTTGATACTCTGGGATGCCTGGGTGGTGGGCACTGTGCTCAGTAGGGAGTCTGCTTGGGGTTTTCTCTCTTCCTCTCCCTCTGCTCCCCCCACGTTTACCTTCTACTCACCTATTCCTTAATGTGTTACCACACATCCCAGTAATGATACAAATAAAATTAAAAAAATAACAGTAAGAGTCACTGGCTCCTCTTGCTCAACCCTTCCTTAATAGCTGGCCTCTTATGAAAAGAAGTCTCCTGGCGCCCAGTGTCCTCCTTCTTGGGACCTGGAACTGGGAGATGGTGCTGGGGTATGAATCTC
Organism: Ailurus styani; assembly: GCA_002007465.1. Classification (NCBI taxonomy): domain Eukaryota; kingdom Metazoa; phylum Chordata; class Mammalia; order Carnivora; family Ailuridae; genus Ailurus; species Ailurus styani. Next base: position 87,640 of record LNAC01000813.1, on the reverse strand, counting down.
CACTCCATGGGGGCCTGGCTCCAGCTGCTTCTCCAGCAGCAGCTGGGACGTCCTGCCTCAGTCATATTTTCCACCTCTTGTTGTGTTATTCATTCATCCCTAGAAGCTGTCTTCCCTCTCATTAATGTCAACATTATAATGAGTATAAAATAATCAACTATTTTGTTTACATTATTATCTGAGAACAAAAGCTGACAGCATCATCCTACCAAAGGAGTCCTATTAACAATCTCCATGTATAACCTGCGTTGAAAATGACAAGATAAAACTTTATTCTTTCCTAGAGTTTAGTAATTGAAATTACAGGAAACTGAGTGGAGAGTCTAAATGAAGCGACACTTATTAAGAAGAGGTAATTGAAACCAGGACACTCAAGGATGCTTATCAAATATGTTAGAACCTCATTAAATCAGTTCCTTCATATGAAAAAAAAAACCTATAGGGCTCTTAATTATTAATATGTTCAAATATTATTTTCCCCCAAATTAGTTATGATTGAGAGGAAACCTACTTAGAACAAAATCTGTTCAAAATATTCCAACTTAAACATTTATAAGAAGGCTCTTAACTTCCAGGAATAGAAATTAATTATATATACTAAAAGTTCTTGATACTTATTATATGCTATTTATGAGGTCTAAACAATGAGATGTATGTCTTCATGAGTTACCTGATTTTATTCACTAGGTACTTCCCACATCCCACATTTTACTTCTAGTAATATATTTTATAGTGGAAATTACTAAATTACCTTTGAAATTATCTCTTAAAATATACTCGATTTTTGAAGAACAATTTTTTTTTGCCAAAAACTCAACTCCTTCTCCTGTTCCAACCTGCCTCCCTTACTGAGTTCCCTGTGTCTGCATATGGTTGTTCTAGTCTTTCAGTCACTGGAGGCAGAAACATGCTTCCATGGGTCACTTCATCTCACCTTTGTAATAATCCAATCCCTAGTTTGATAAGTTCTGTTACTCGTTGGTAACTGCACATCATGCCTGAATCCGTGCCCCTGCCATGTCTAATTGTAGTTCCTCCAGTATCCTTCTGATGTGTTTCCACCTGCCAGTAGGATTTTTCATTTTCTCTTCTGCTCACACACATATTGGATTTATTCACCTGATATCTTTTATCTCCTGATAGGATAATATGGCCCTGCTTAAATTCCGGTAAGTTCTCCCTATTACCTCCAATTATATAAACCAAATTCCTTAACAGGCTGTATAGAATTCTTAATCTTTAGCTTCTGTTTTATGGTTTACTCTTCTATTCTGATGTCTCATGGGCTCCCTATAACATTCAGTCTTTCTGTCTTTTGGACTCTCTGCTTTTCCTAATTATACCTGGTTGCCTCAAAACTTTGCAAGTGCTTGTCCATTTTTTATGATTTTGTCTCATTTGCAAACTCTTTGTCATCTCTCAATAAACAACTCAACCACTACCTCCTCTTAGAGATTCTTCTTATCTTCCCCCGGGACAGGTTAACTGAGTCTAACTCTTTTATAGTAAGAATATGTAATATATTTACATGTCTAAATCTCTATGATTCTCAGTTAACTCTTTTGTCAGTGCAGGATAGATGACCCACAAATACTGAGTGAATAAAGGGAGAAAGGAGATGGAAATAGCTGATCCTGGTCTTTTTTCACACTTTGGTGGTGCTTCTCATTCTTAACACTATTGTCTGAGCAGGATGCAGACAACTGGAGAATATATGATGGCAAGGAGACTTGCGATTAAAGAGTTGAGAGGGGTACTCAGATGGACCCAAGAGAAGGAACAAAGCCATCTTCCAGGGCTTGACAAGAGTGTCAATTGAAAAAAAAAGTAACTAGTATATGTAGCTTCAGAGATTCAAAGAGGATTAATGGGCTGAAATGATGGAAACATAAATTATCCACTTTCTCTATATGTACTTAACTTGTAAATAATGTTGGCCACTGAATAGTGAATTTAAAACTTATGTATAGTCCATGTGTAATGCCAGGAGAACATGTCTGTCAGCTGAAGTCATTAATGATGGATGTAAGGAAAGGATATGGCAATAAAAATTAAAGTCATTAAATCATGGAAGACTGACAGAGGGAGAATTACAGAGGCAAAAATTAATCATGCTTATTTAAACACTTTACTGGGAAAAAGGTCCCTCCCAGGTTAAATAATATATTCAGTCAGCCTTGCGGTAGGAGTTTTATTTAGAGAGGTGAACAAAACTATCAGAGACTAATAATATTAACTTTTAATCATATAATTTAGCTCTCACTGTTGAGGTTCTGTTAATAATACAACCTCATTAAAATTTACTTTGTTTTGGGGAGAGTATGTACTAGTGGAATTGACACAAATATCTAGTTTCCCTTATAATTAAAATTAAAATTTGAATTTTAAATTATAAATTGATTTTGTCAATGAGTCTCTTATGACTTGATTAATATGAGTAAGTGTCTGGGAATCTTATCAGCCCTGGAACACTGGTAAAATTAATTTTTTGAGTAAGAAAAAAGAAGAAGAAAACCATGAACAATGGAGGTTTAACAAAAAAGATGGTACAATAGTCAAGCAGCTCCAGAAGTATCCCTTTGTCTTTCTGTTGTCTTTACATAGAAAGATAAATATTTGAATTTCACCAACAAGGTAATTGAAACTGAGAAGGAAGTGAGAAATGCCAACAGTGCCATCCAGGGAGATATCCGACTGCATGCTCCATCCATGATGGATGATATTTGCAGAGTTATTTGCAGAACCCATTTGCAGAGTTCCTGTGTATCTCAGAAATGAAGATAGCATTGAAGTGCGATGAAAGTGGAGGGAATTTCAGTACTCAGAAGTTTAGATATGACAATCATCAACGAAAAAAAGAAATGCTTTACGAGTTTTTCCTAATCATAGTACATTAGTTAGTAGATCATTGATTTTCTTACCTGAATGTATATTATTATTTTTTTGTAAAAAAATTGTTTTATAGTCACATAGGACACATTTAAAAAAATTAGTGTCCTCAAAAATTTAGGTGGAATTCCAGAGGGATATTCTTTAGAATAAATTTGCTCCTTTATTATAAAAATTTCAATTTGTCTTATGAAATTATTGTGATACTCTTTTTAAAANTGGAATTCCAGAGGGATATTCTTTAGAATAAATTTGCTCCTTTATTATAAAAATTTCAATTTATCTTATGAAATTATTGTGATACTCTTTTTTTAAATTTTTTTTATTTGCCCCAGGGGTACAGGTCTGTGAATCATCAGCCTTACACCTTTCACAGCATTCACCATAGCACAAAGCCTCCCCAATGTCCATAACCCATCCACCCTCTCCCTAGCCTCCCACCCCCAGTAACCCTCAGTTTGTTTCGTGAGATTAAGAGTCTCTTGTGGTTTTTCTCCTTCCCGATCCCATCTTGTTTCATTATTTTTCCCTCCCTACTCCCCACGAACCCTGCCTTACCCCTCAAGGTCCTCGTACCAGAGAGATCACATGATAATTGTCTTTCTCTGATTGATTTATTTTGCTCAGCATAATACCCTCTGGTTCCATCCACGTCGTTGCAAACGGCAAGATTTTGTTTCTTTAATGGCTGCATAGTATTCCATTGTATATATATACCACTTCTTCTTGATAAATT
>LNAC01000813.1:47699-80451 GCA_002007465.1 Ailurus styani | reverse complement strand
AGTTTATATTTCTCTAAGAATGCATCCATTTCTTCCAGATTGTCAAATTTGCTGGTGTAGAGTTGCTCATAATATGTTCTTAGAATTGTTTGTATTTCTTTGGTGTTGGTTGTGATCTCTCCTCTTTCATTCATGATTTTATTAATTTGAGTCCTTTCTCTTTTCTTTTGGATAAGTCTGGCCAGGGGTTTATCAATCTTATTAATTCTTTCAAAGAACCAGCTCCTAGTTTCATTGATTTGTTCCACTGTTCTTTTGGTTTCTATTTCATTGATTTCTGCTCTGATCTTTATTACTTCTCTTCTCCTGCTGGATGTAGGCTTTCTTTGCTGTTTTTTCTCTAGCTTTTGTAGGTGTAGAGTTAGGTTGTGTACTTGAGACCTTTCTTGTTTCTTGAGAAAGGCTTGTATTGCTATATACTTTCCTCTTAGGACTGCTTTTGCTGTATCCCAAAGATTTTGAACAGTTGTGTTTTCATTTTCATTTGTTTCCATGAATTTTTTTAATTCTTCTTTAATTTCCTGGTTGACCCATTCATTCTTGAGTAGGGTGTTCTTCAGCCTCCATGTATTTGAGGTCTTTCCAACTTTCCTTTTGTGGTTGAGTTCTAGTTTCAGAGCATTATGGTCTGAAAATATGCAGGGAATGATCCCAATCTTTTGGTACCTGTTGAGACCTGATTTGTGACCCAGAATATGGTCTATTCTGGAGAATGTTCCATGTGCACTGGAGAAGAATGTGTATTCTGTTGTTTTGGGATGGAATGTTCTGAATATATCTGTGATGTCCAACTGGTCCAGGGTGTCATTTAAAGCCTTTATTTCCTTGTCGGTCTTTTGCTTCGATGATCTGTCCATTTCAGTAAGGGGGGTGTTAAAGTACTATTATTGTATTATTGTCAATGTGCTTCTTTGAGTTTGTTATTAATTGGTTTATATAATTGGCTGCTTTCATGTTAGGGGCATAGATATTTATNGGGGCGTAGATATTTATGATTGTTAGATCTTCTTGTTGGACAGATCCTCTTAGTATGATATACTGTCCTTCCTCATCTCTTATGATATTTGGCTTAAAATCTAAGAGTTTATCTGATATAAGGATTGCCACTCCAGCTTTCTTTTGCTGTCCATTGGCATGGTAAATTGTTTTCCATCCCCTCACTTTAAATCTGGAGGTGTCTTTGCGTGTAAGATGAGTTTCTTGTAGACAGCATATCGATGGGTCTTGTTTTTTTATCCATTCTGATACCCTGTGTCTTTTAGTTGGGGCATTTAGTCCATTTACATTCAGAGTAACTATTGAGAGATATACATTTAGAGCCATTGTATTGCCTGTAAGGTGACTGTTACTGTGTATTGTGTTTCTTCCTTTCTGGCCTATGTTTCTTTTAGGTTCTCTTTGCTTAGAGGACCCCTTTCAATATTTCCTGTAGGGCTGGCTTGGTGTTTGCAAATTCCTTGAGTTTTTGTTTGGCCTGGAAGCTTTTTATCTCTCCTTCTATTTTCAATGACAGCCTAGCTGGATATAGTATTCTTGGCTGCATAATTTTCTCCTTTAGTGCTCTGAATATATCATGCCAGTTCTTTCTGGCCTGCCAGGTCTCTGTGGATAGGTCTGCTGTCAGTCTAATATTTCTACCATTGTATGTTATAGACCTCTTGTCCTGAGCTGCTTTCAGGATTTTGTCTTTGTCACTAAGACTTGTAAGTGTTACTATTAGATGATGGGGTGTGGAGCTATTTTTATTGATTTTGAGGGGGGTTCTCCGTGCCTCCTGGATTTTTATGCTTGTTCCCTTCACCAAATTATGGAAATTCTGTATTAAAATTTGCTACAATATACATTCTGCCCCCTTCTCTCTCTCTCTCTCTCTTCCTCTTTTGGGATCCCAATTATTCTAATATTGTTTCATTTTATGGTGTCACTTATCTCTTGAATTCTCCCCCCATGGTCCAGTAGTTGTTTGTCTCTCTTTAACTCCTCTTTATTCTCTGACATTTTGTCTTCTAAATCACTAATTCTGTCTTCTGCCTCATTTATCCTAGCAGTAAGAGCTTCCATTTTTAATTGCACCTCATTAATAGCTTTTTTGATTTCAGCTTGGTTAGATTTCAGTTATTTTATTTCTCCAGAAAGGATTTTTATTTCTCTAGAGAGGGTCTCTATTANTTGAGCCCAGCTAGCACCTTGATAATAGTCATTCTGAACTCTAGTTCTGACATATTACTAATGTCCACATTGATGAGGTCCCTAGCCATCGTTCCTGCCTTTTTCTTTTCTTTTCTTTTTTTTTTTTTTTTTTTTTTTTGTGGTGATTTTTTCTGCTTTGTCATTTTATGCAGATAAGAATAGCTGGATGAGAGAACAAAATACTAAAGGGTAATAATGACCCCAGAAATACATACACTAACCTACTCAGAAGAGACCTGAAACTGGGGGGGAGGAGAACAGGGAAAAAACAACAACAAGAACAACAACAAAAAAAAAAAATGAAGAAACAGAAAGAAAAATAATAATAAAATACCCTATATCTATATTATCTATTTCTGTTTGTATATCTGTCTGTCTCTGACTCTATCTCTATATCTATCTCTATGTCTATCTATATCTCTATCAGACCGGTGAATTGAACAGACCCTATAAATATATAAAAAATAAGATTAAATACAATGAAGGAATAAAATATGATTATAACAATGAAAATTTAAAAAGATTAAAAGTGTTGATAAGATATAATAGTTAAAAACATTAAAATAGGAAAAGGGAAAAAATTTAAAAGAAAAAAGTAAAATAAATTCAATGAAAAAAATTCAATGAATTTAACTTTGAACGAGTAAAGAATCATGGGGAAAAAGCCATTAATTTTCTGTGTTGCTTTCTTTTTTTTTTTTTAAAGATCTTATTTATTCATTTGACACAGAGAGAGAGATTACAAGTAGGCAGAGAGAGAGGAGAGAGGAGGAAACAGGTTCCCTGCTGAGCAGAGAGGCCGATGTGGGCCTCGATCCCAGGAGCCTAGGATCATGCCCTGAGCCAAAAGCAGCGGCTTTAACCCACTGAGCCACCCAGGCGTCGTATTCTTAGCAATCTTGAACTTGGCTTTCTCGCTGGATGTGTTTTTTCTGGTCTTCCGGGGGCGGGGCCTGTGGCCGGGATTCTCCAGGGTCTCTGCAGGAGGCGGAATCGCACCGCCCTCGCCAGGGGCGGGGCTACGTCATCCACGCGGGTTCGCTCTCCGAGCTTTTGTTCCCTGAGCGCTTTCCGTACCGCGGTGGAGGCCGGACTGAACATGGCGGCTCCCAGTCTCCGAGCGGAGGAGCCGAGAGGCCAGGGTTCCGTCCTCAGTGCGCCTTCGAGAAGGGTAGTCCCTCCCGTGTCCTGGTCTCCGGCCGCGCTCCGAGCCCCCCCCTCGGCCTGGGACCGAGCGTCTCCCTCTCTGACGCGGCCCCGTTTGGAGTCTCCGAGCCCAGCAGATCCCGCAGCCGCTCCCGCGCTGCCGCTCCCGGAGGAGGAAGGTGAGTCTCCCGGGTCTGCCGCCCGCGGGGTCCCCGTTTGATGTCCATCCGCGGAGCCGACGTCTCACAGCCCCGAGTCTGGGCTCCGCCGCTCACTCCCCGGCCGGCAGCCGCCCTCCCCGGTCTGTCCTCCCGTGTACCCCCGAGTCCCTTCTGGGCGCGGCCGCCCTTCCGGAATGTGGTCACTTTTCTGTTCCTAGAATCACTGCTCTTCGCTCTCCTGTAGAATTTGTAGGTGTTCAGAATAGTTTGATAGCGGTCTGGGTGAATTTCTGGGACCTGATGATCCTCGGTCTCCTTTTCCTCTGCCAGCTCGCTCCTCCTCCTATCGTGATGCTCTTCGACCTACAATACATATAGGCTTTTTGACTACCGATTACCCACCAGAGATAATTTCTTTCTGCAAACTTCAGGCGTATCTCAGACTCAGCTCTCAATTTCCTGTCTCTGTTTTACTGTTTCCCCAACAACCCTGGTACTGAAATCTAAAGCAGTTAAATAACATAGTGTAGGGGCTGAGGGCAGGTCACCCCCAAGATGAGCCTCTTTGACATGAAGACTCTTCTGGACCAAAGGCAACTGAAAGTCTATGGGCTCAAGAGAAACTTTCGCCCCTCTCTTAACTATACAGAAGAATCCAATTTGGGGTTTTTTTCTCAGAATAAGGGTTACTGGAAGAGAAATTTTATCTGCATGACCCATCTGCTTGGCAGGGCAGATATCTAATCACCACACATCTGCTTTTCTCATTACCCTGTGAATTGGATTTCTTTATTCTGAAGTCCCAGACCCCTATCCCCTTCTCCTTAGTTCAAGGTAATATATACACTGCATTTTGCCTCTCTTTGGAATATCCCTGTCTGTGTGGATTCTCCATGCATATGCTTTTAATTTTATTTTCTTCTATTAATTTGACTCTTAGCACAGCTAGAAAGACCCTTGAAAGGGACACAAATTCTTATCCCATGACAATAATAGTGACATTAAAAATTGTTTGAACATTTAGCTCGCAAAGCTAATTTCTTTGCAAAAGGTGGTTATTGATTAAGATCACATACAAAGAATGGTTGAGAATAACTGGAACCACTTTCTTTGTTCCTTTACAGGAAAATTAAAATTAGATTTCTCAGAGAAAGACATGACCCTAGAATAAGGGTAACATTTCATGTGTTGTTGTCATGTGAATACAGACTATCTATCATCTATCTATCTATCTATCTATCTATCATCTATTTATCTATATCTATATCATCTATATATGCTTATGTCGGCAAAAATTAGAGAAACAGGGAGGAAACCCAGTGGACAGTAAGTGAAATATATGCCAGTAAACATTAACAGTGCATTATAATAATGCATTAAAATGTTGTGAACCAAATTCAGTGGGAACATAGAAAAGGAAGGACCTAATTCGTCTCAGAGGTTCAGGGCAAACTCCAGAAGGGAACTATTGTTTGGATTGAGACTTGAAAAATGAACAAGAGTCTATGAATGTAGGAAGGGGTCATTTCAATCAAAATCACAGATAATCTTGCGAAGGGCTAGGGAGGTGAGAAACATGAAATGCAGTCAAGAACTAATAGTTCAGGATACACTGGAATGGCAAATGTGAGTAGAAGCAAAGGAAGAAAGGAAGGTTATATTGGTAGGTAGGGGCTAATGCATGAAGCACTTTGATGCAAATGACTTCTAGACTTTTATCCATTAAGCAATGGGAATATATTGAAGAGTCTTTGGCAGGTAGTGGCATTTTCAGATTTTTAAATGGAAAGACAAACTAGGGAAACAATAGGTTGATGAGTTGGAGAGAGGCCTATATAGAAACACTAAAAATATATTTATTCTAATAGATCAGACAAGAGATGCTGTGACCCTGAGCCAGGAGAGTGGTAATATGAATCAGGGAGAAATGGGAGATTCACAAGATTTTACACATTGAACTGACATAATTTAGGGATTGGTAGGATTGGAGGCTAAAACGATGATCCAATCATTTCCAAAATTTTGAGGGTTTGTGTGTGTGTGTGTGTGTGTGTAATCTTTCCAGATTATTTCATCCTGCATTATCGATTCTTTACCTTGAACTTCTAATTACATGTTTTGTTTTGTTTCCTGCTAATTTTATTTATTTATTTATTTATTTATTTATTTATTTATTTATTTATTTATTTTTTCCTGCTAATTTTAGATATTTGGCTTACATTGTTTTATTTTATTTTATTTTTTTTAAGATTTTATTTATTTATTTGACAGAGAGAGAGAGATCAGATCACAAGTAGGCAGAGAGGCAGGCAGAGAGAGATGAGGAAGCAGGCTCCCTGCTGAGCAGAGAGCCCGATGCGGGCCTCGATCTCAGGACCCTGAGATCATGACCTGAGCCGAAAGCAGAGGCTTTAACCCACTGAGCCACCCAGGCGCCCTATTTATTTATTTATTTTTCCTGCTAATTTTAGATATTTGGCTTACATTGTTTTATATTTTTATATATCACCAGTGGGGCTACAGGCTTCCACACGACGTATTTGTCATAAATATTCATTCTCACCTCCTACAATAGGAGTATACTTTCCTACCAATCCATGCTGGGTTTATCCCTGCAAAACACTTTATAGGTGGAGTGTGAAAAGATAGGGTATATGCCACATCTACCTAAAAGCTTTAAATGTCATTGCAGGGCTCAGTGGAGCACTTCAGCACCTTCCCTCTGAGGTAGGAAAACAACATCTTCCAGGTAGGGCAGTTTGTTCAACCAGGGTGCTGGGTTCCAAAAGAAATGTGTGAGAACTCTCAGACCACTTGGCTACTTTCATGTAACATGAGCAAGACATGAATGTTTGTGTTGAGCACTGAGATTTAGGGATTGTTTGTTACTGAAGCAAAAGCTGACTAACTCAGGGATGATACGGTCTTTGGCACAGAACATGTATTTCTGCACCTAGACATCATTTTGCATTGTGTCTTGAAGAGTATTTCAAAAATGGGGGTACACTAAAATGGAGAGTTGGTTTGAAAGGTAGAGGATTTAAAAGAGTGACCTTTTTGGAATGCAAACCAAAGATCTTGCCCTATTTCCACAGGACTAGTTCTGAATGGCTATCTATTTGCATAATGACTTTGTGTGTGTTCCTTTTGTTGTAGTACCAGCTAATTACTTTAGAATACCTTCTTCACATTCTTCTTCATTATGGTCCTCTTCTTAGGAATCTAAACATTCCTGGTCCACTATTTACAATTATCAGAGATTATTTTGGGAAATAAAACATTGTAAAATGTGAGGAGTCTAACATGATGATAAATTACAAGTGGTACTGACCATGGACCTTAGAAAAAGAAATACATTCACCATCTTCCCCTTCTTTTTTTTTTTTTTTTTTTCCTCCTTCCTTCTGCAACATGGGCTTTAATGATGATACGAACACTGAGGACCATATTTGAACATTTCAAAGAACAAAAATCTTTGTGGAAATTCTCTTTGATGTCTTGAATTAGACTGGCCCTTGATGCCATGATGTGGCAGGATTGTAAGACTTAACTTGAACCCCCCCCAACAGAAGGAATTCTGACTTCAATAAAAAAATATATGCTAGAATCATTACAATATCTCTTACACACTTCCTGAAATAAAATCATTAGTGTTTATTTCAAGGACAGTATTAATTTCAGTGTTAGTGCGCTACTGCTACTAGTAGTAGTTACCATTTCTGAGCGTCCCCGGCACTGTGGATTTATATATATTGATTCCCTCAAGCCTCACAACATTCTTAATGATGAGCACTAGTATTTTCATTTGATAGACGAGGAAACCGAGGTTGAAAGAGACTAAGCAACTGACTTATTAAGGCAGTAACCAGGCTTTGGACATAGGTCTGCCCATGCTTTCCTGCACAATTACTTGCACTACGTGCTGCAAAGCATGTACAAGTCTACATAATTCTACAAAAAATATAATTTGTGGTCTACCATTATTCTATCCCCATATTTTCTTTCTCTAATTCCTTTTTTTCTTTTTTTCTTCCTTGAGCTTACTTCTGGGTCATTTAAAAAAAAATCACAGCTTATGGTATACATCTTCTGTGGTAACAGATACTAGCAACATGTCTAGGTTAAAGTTACTACTTCACCAGATTTCCAGATTTATTATGTGTGGACTTAGTTATTAGGTATTATTATTTTAAAATGACTTTTTTCTTGCAAATGAGAATATTTTATGTACATAAGAATTAAATCATTTCCATTATTCAACATGCAGGACTCTTCTTTATTAAAAGAGAGTCAGTAGGACCACTAAAGTCTAAATTCTCTGTTGATTGAAAGAGGCCAACCATGTCACAGGACAGGATACAGAGCCAGAGTCATTTTTCAGCCACATACACTAATTAACATTCAGCCACTGAAACGCCCGCACATAAACACATATACATCAATAAAAACAACTGAAAATTATTTTGTATATTATATGCTTTTATCCCACAGTTGAAATAACAAGCATGGTATCTATTTTAAAGAACTTTAATTTTCAATACTCAAATTTTAATTCATACATTAATTGTTTAAAAAGTCAAATCAGAAATTTTAATCATCGTCCAACTTATCGTTACTACAGGTTTTGTAATTCCTGATACCAATATATCCTTTTTTAAACAAACAAACCAAATTGCATATTAAGTCAAATTTTAAACAACTTGTCTTGCATTTAGTTGCATCATGATTCCACTTGTGTATGCAGAAAATTTATGAGGACAGGGACTTTTAGTATACCCAAAGGATAGGAAACTGGGCTGTGCAACAAGGAAATAGTAACCTATTTCTGTTTTTTTTTATTGCTAAAATTTTAAAGTCTTCTAGTCTCTCACTATGTCAGACAGTATATACATAAACAATTTCTCAAGTTCTGTGTGAGAACATGCCCACTATGTGTTACTTCTTACAATTGTAAAAATGAGGAAATAAACCTAGGTTCTTCCTTTTTGAGAGAATGACAATTTGTATAACATTTCCATCTCCTTTCATGTGTTCATGAGTCTCTACAGGTTCTAAATAATATAATTTACAAGTGTTCTAAAAGACTTCCAAGTGCAGCAATATTCTCCTGGAATGGGCAGCTTGGTGTGTTTTCCATATTATTGAATCCTCAAAGCTACCATTCTATAAAAATGCAAAGCAAATTTAAAAAGTCTATGCTTATTTTCCCTTCAAACTCCTTCTGTGTTATTCCCATTGAGCTGATTTTCATGCAAAGTTACGGTGTGACGGTTAAAGGATTTAGGCTGATATAATGAATTTCTAAAAAGAAAGAAAAGAAGTAGGAAAGGCAGAAGGGATCAGGAAGAAATAAAAACGGGAGGAAGAGAAAGAGAGAAAGAAAGGATAAAAAATAAACTATATAGACACTCAGTTTGTAAATATTTTTGCATCTGTGAAGAGAGTACGGACCTTACAATATGAGGCTTATGATGTCTGTTTGACAGAAAGGACCACTGATCCAGCATATACACAGCTTGTTCTTTTTCCTGGTGACATGACAAGTCAGCTATAGTGTTTCAGGCAGTAAAACTAAGAACCATTTCAGGAAGGAATATGAGTCCCAGTTATTTGTTAGAAACAAGAAGATGAGAGCATCAAAACTTGCAGAAGGGTGTCAGTGGCTTGAAAAATTTCCCAGAGATAATAGGGAACCACTTTTATGAAATGTTCCATGACACTCATGGTGACACAAAGGATGATATTGTGTGGAATCATGAAGCTATCAACAATATTAAGTGTAAAATTACTCAGACACTTCCAATGATGAAGATGTTTAGGAATATATTAATAAATTGATTTTGTTTATACTTTTCTTCTTATATATGTACAAGATTAATTTATGATAGTGTTGGTATTTTGTTTGTATTTGACAAAATATAACATCCTTTCATGATAGAAACCCTTAACAGATTAGGTATAGAGAGACCATAACTTCAATATAATAAAAGCCATATCGACAAATCCACACCTAACATACTCAATGAAAAAAGAACTGAGTTTCCTCTGAGATCAAGAAGGAGAAGACGTGGCCCACTCTCACCACTCCTATTCAGTATAGTACTGAAAATCCTAGCCAGAATAACTAGTTAAGACAAAGAAATAAAAGTCATCTAAATCAGGAAGGAAAAAAGCAAAATTGCTGCTATTTGCTGATGGTATGGGATGATCTTATATATAGATGATCCCAAAGGGTCAAAAAAATTGTTGGAATTAATCATTGATTTCAGTAAAGTGACCAGTTACAAAATTAACTTACAGAAATCAGTGGCATTCCTTTACGCTAATGATAAAACATCAGAAAAAGAAATAAAACTATTCTAATCACAATAACATCAAAAAACAGTAAAATATTTAAGAATAAACTTAACCAAGGAAGTAAAAGATCTACACAGTGAAAACTACTTCTCTGAAAGAAATCAATGAAACGGAAAGACATCTCTATGTCCATGGATTAGAGGAATTAATATTGTTAAAATGGCCATATTATCTAACTCCATCTACAGATTCAATGCAATTTCCATTAAAATACCAAAGACACACACACACACACACACACACACACACACACACACACACACACACACACACACACAATACCAAAGACATTCTTCACAGAAATAGAAGAGACGATTCTAAATCATGCTCAAAGTTTCTGTGCAATCTGACATTTCTCTGATTTTGCATTTCTAATTGGCTACTAGTCTGTGCTCAGGTTGCTGAGTCATGGATCACTCCTTATTATCAAGGCCTTCAGAAAGATCCATATTCATATACCATCACTATGTTCCTCTTCTGAGGGCTTTGACTCCCATGTTTATTATTTGGATTTCTTGTAAGGATCTACACCCTGGTATTCCAATTAGGTCATGAGATCTTTAGTCTTTCTAAAAGTACAATAGGGAAACCTGATTATACCTATTTCAGGGTATTTGCTCAATGCTTGTCTAGGCAGATCTAGACAAATGCTAAATATCTAAAACTGATTTTTCTTTATGTCTTGAGAAATACTCAATGGTAACTATAATGAATTGAATGTTTGTGTCCCATCAAAATTCATGAATTAAAGCCCTAAGCCTAAATGTGGCTATATTTGGAGATACGGACTTTTCAGATGTAGTTTTGGTTAGATGAGGTCATAAGGGTGAGGACTTGATCCAATAGGATAAGTGACATTACAAGGAGAGAAAGAGGACCAGAACTCTCTGCTTGCACACCCCAAGGACAGAGCACACAGTGAATATGAGGCTGTCCTACAAGCTAGGGAGGGACTTTTTCGAGAATGTGATCATGTTGGCACCTTGCACTAGGACCACTAGTCTCCAGACTATGTGGAAAAAAGTTTTTTTTTCCAGTTTGTGGTATTTGTTATGGAAGCCTGAGCAGACTAAAATAGTGATTCTCTTGGTGGTTTCTCAAGAGTTAATGCCCTTCTAATGTCACTTTTTCTCCCTACTGAAACTTTCTCCCAATAAACTATTCATAAGTTTGAGTAAATTTAAATGAATCTATTACCTCTTTCAAGGATATCTCCTTGCCATTTTATTCCCTTTCCCATAATTGTGATTCAAAATGCTTTGTTTTGTTTTGGTGGGTAGATGGTATTTTTGGTCAAATATGCAATATTAAATATCAATATTTATCAAATAATTTTGTAAGATAGCATGTTTATACACATATCTCAAATATCTCTTCTAATCCTTCAACAACAGCTAGAGGTAAGGATTATTATTATCGTCATCAGAGAAGAAGAAACTCGGGTTTAGGGATTTAAATGGCATACTTAGACCCATCAGCAAATACTCTGATCAGGACACACACTCAGAACATGACCCAGAATTCATATTCTTGACCATCATACTTCATTGCCTTTAGGCAAGTCACCTGTTCTACTTCTGGGAGGTGGGTCTTTTATGAATGTCTTAAGGTCTTGAGACATGACTGTGGAGAAATAACAGTCTTATTCTAAACACGGTGACTTTACAAGAAAGTGAACACAATATCTGTCTAGAAGAAAGTCCTTCTACTCAGGCTTACTCCTAGAAAGGACCGAAGCCATCTGCTAAAAGAAGAGGGAAGGTGAATAAGCAGGAGATGCAAAATTTTAGTAGAGTTGGTAATAGGTGAGCATATTATTGACCTATTAATTCAACTTATATTTATTATTATTATATCTGTTACTTATTAGAAGGTAATCTATGTAAAGGTGACTATAATGTATTGTCCAAAATGGAAACTTTTTGAGAAGTGACACTAAAAATAATTAAATTTATAAATTTCTGTTTTATTTATTGAGTAGTGGATATTTTTANGTGAATAAGCAGGAGATGCAAAATTTTAGTAGAGTTGGTAATAGGTGAGCATATTATTGACCTATTAATTCAACTTATATTTAT
Source organism: Ailurus styani (assembly GCA_002007465.1). Classification (NCBI taxonomy): domain Eukaryota; kingdom Metazoa; phylum Chordata; class Mammalia; order Carnivora; family Ailuridae; genus Ailurus; species Ailurus styani. The sequence continues at coordinate 68,519 of LNAC01000813.1, read as the reverse complement.
TATTATTATATCTGTTACTTATTAGAAGGTAATCTATGTAAAGGTGACTATAATGTATTGTCCAAAATGGAAACTTTTTGAGAAGTGACACTAAAAATAATTAAATTTATAAATTTCTGTTTTATTTATTGAGTAGTGGATATTTTTTTATATTGGTGAATTTACAAATTTTTAAAAATAATTTCATAAAAGCAACATATATCCCTGCCTAGTTAAGCAAAATAATAATTGTCTCTGTATCAATTCATTGAACATTCAAAATAATGTATACAGCATATTTATTGTTATATAGTCACATACTTTAACTTCTTAGCCATGTTTGTCTAATGTTGTGTTAGTTGAATTTTTTTGCTTACATGTCTATAATGTCTTATTTTTATTTTTATTTTTTTTATTTTTATTTATTTTTTTTTTTTAAAGATTTTATTTATTTATTTCATNAATAATTTCATAAAAGCAACATATATCCCTGCCTAGTTAAGCAAAATAATAATTGTCTCTGTATCAATTCATTGAACATTCAAAATAATGTATACAGCATATTTATTGTTATATAGTCACATACTTTAACTTCTTAGCCATGTTTGTCTAATGTTGTGTTAGTTGAATTTTTTTGCTTACATGTCTATAATGTCTTATTTTTAATTTTTTCTTAAGTTGCCTGCTATCTTCAAAGTTGTATTTTTTTTGTTATGTTGTTAGTCACCATACAGTACATCATCAGTTTTTGATGTCGTGTTCCACGATTCATTGTTTGCATACAACACCCAGTGCTCGACAACCCATGCCCTCCTTGATACCCATCAGCGGTGATGGGGTACCCCATTATCCCAGCCCAGTCCCCTCTGAAACCCTCAGACTGTTTCCTGAGGTCCGTAGTCTCTCATGGTGTGTCTCCCCCCCTGGTTTCCCCCTCTTTAGTTTTCCCTTCTTTCCCCTACTGTCCTCCATGCTATTCCTTATGTTCTGCATATGAGTGAAACCATATGATCATCATCTTTCTCTGCTTGGCTAATTTCACTTAGCATAACCCCCTCCAGTTCCATCCCTGTCAATGCAAATGGTGGTATTCATCCTTTCTGATGGCTAATATTCCATTGTATATATGAACCACATCTTCTTTATCCATTCATCTTTCAACATTGTATTTTTATGGTTAATAAATTTAAAATCATTGGGGCACTTGGGTGGCTCAGTCAGTTCAGTGTCTGACTTCAGCTCAGGTCATGATCTCGGAGTCCTGGGATCAAGCCCTGCATTAGGCTCCCAGCTCAGAGGGGAGTCTGCTGCTCCCTCTGCCTCTGCCCCACCCACATCTGCTTTTGCTCTCTGCTTTCTCTCTCAAATAAATAAAAACAATTTTTAAAAAAATAAAAATAAAAAGTAAATTAAAAATCTAATAGTATGTACTCAACGCACCACATTCCTGGGATTTACCAGGATGATTTGGTGTCATATCTCAGGGATGCCTTTGTAAAATACATTTACATCATTGAATGTTTAAAAGATTAACTAGAAATTAGGCAAAATGCTGGGAACTGTCCTGGTGCTTTGAGGTTAGAGATGGTACTTACTGGGCAGATATCCCAGGAGAGCACTTTCCTTCTTTTCCTGATTAAATTATCAAATGATTCAGATAACAGCATGTCACACTCAGCTGAATCACATTCAGGAACAATTCAGCTGGAATAGTAAGGCCCCTAATGCTTGCCAACAAGAAGGAGTTAGTATACACAAGTTAGCTCTGGTGCACCTAGTCTCCTCACACTGCTGGCTACCACAGCACCAGAAATAAAGCTGACGGGCCCCATTTCTGAAAGAAAGCACTTCTAAAGACCTACTTATGGTTTAATGATTTATGTAACATCATTTTAAATTTCCAAATTAGAGTTTAAAAATTTAATATCTTTGAATTTAGGAGAAAACATCTTAATTGGATATGTGTCTATGACATTTCAAAATATTTCCTTTTAACTTAAGAGATTTAATTTCTCTCTCTTTCCCTTTTTCTCTCTCTTTCTTCTCCACGGGGGGTGATAACAAAGACACACAAGGAAGGTTCGGGTGGCATCCCTCCAACGGAGAGGCAGACAGAGAGCTACCTGTCAAAGGAGGGAGCACAGTGGGGCTTCCCATCCACCTGCGAGGTCAGGACACCAGTGCTGGGGACGGGCAGGTGGTGTGATGTGTGATTTCAGAAGGCCATAGGACTTTCATAACCTGGGCTCTAGGTCCCTTATTAGAGACAAAGACACTGCCTGGAGCACTTGTTGGATGTTGTGTTTTACACTTCCTGACGAGTTACCTCCCTACCCCACTTTCCTGTGTCAGGGCAGCCGGCAATGGTCTGACTCCATTGAGGGTTTGGGGGCCAGTCATGGGTCCTACCAGTGTGCACCACGGCTTGGTGCCAATCAGAGGACACCCTACAGTCATGGGCAGTGAAATTTTCTTAATGACTCTGAGGATGTTGATGATTACGGGGCTCCCAGGTAATATCCGGCTGCCATTTTACATTCCATCTCTCTTCCATTGATGCACACATGAACTTATTGACCTGGCCAACTCTTTCTGAAATCTGTGTTAAAGGCCTTTGCTCTCGAAGTCTTGCTACGCTACTACCTGATCATAACGGCGTCTGGTAGCACATCCTCCTGTTTTTGAATTGGCCTTGTTAAAGATACAGCCTAGACAATTGAAAATAGAGTCTGGTTTTTGTATTTCATTCTCCATTTTTTCCCCAAAGTAGAAATTTCTAAGGAAAGAAGGGGCAACACCAGCTGCTGCTTAAAAACCAAATGTCCTATAATCCACCTTTATTTCTTACTTTTCTGAATAAATGTCCATTTGTTTCCAAAGTTCTGGCACTGTACTCCATCCTTTCCCCCCTGACTTAAAATACTATTTTCATAATTACAAAATATTTGTATTTATTCTTTTCTTATTTTATTCACCTTTATTTCCATTGATATTTATTTATATCAGCAGCTCATTTAATTAATGACTCTACTGAATATATTTAACTATCAGAAATGGCTGAATTTCTTTCCAGTGTTCTTATTTTTTTGAATTTTATACTTTTACAAAATCTTCTGTGAACTTAGCTTTATGGATATAAACACACATAGATGTGATTGCATAACATTTAGGGGTGAATTTGGGAAGAAATGCATGTTTTTAATTTCGAGATTTTAGCTACAAATATAGTAAATAACCCGTTTTTCAAAATTTACATATTCCTTTATGTTCTACTGTAAAGGTTTGTAATTTCTGGTGATAGATGAGTCCAGTTAACTTTGTTACTTGATTTTAAAAAGCTTTTTACTTGCTGCTTATGTGCTAGATTTGTTCCTTCATTGCATTCTCATGGACTGTTTTTGGTTTATGAAATTTTTTTTGTTGGTGTTCCCATTTTTTTTTATTGTTGCCTTTCTGAATTTTTCTAACTTCTTTTTTTTTTTTTCTAAGATTTTATTTATTTACCTGAGAGAGAGAGCCGGAGTGAGAGTAAGCAGTGGGGAGGAGCACAGGGAGAGGGAGAAGCAGGCTCCCTGCTGAGCAGGGAGCCCGATGCGGGGCTCGATCCCAGGACGCTGGGATCATGACCTGAGCCAAAGGCAGACGCTTAACTAAATGAGCCATCCAGGCACCCCATGAATTTTTTCTAACTTCTAAAAAGACCTAACATAGATTTTTTTGAAGTACAAAAAGAAGTACAGAAAAAGTATACACTCACTGAAGGATTTTTTTTCAAATTTTATAGAAATATATAAACAAACAAAATCATCCACCATCCCACCATTGTTTGTGCATTGAGTGTTACCCTTTTACCTTTTTTACATGTATATTCTTTTATAATTACCAACAGCTAAGTTACATTGGATATACAATCCTGTGCCTTAATTTTCCAATTAAGAATGTTTCCCCACATTATTAATTATTCTTCACAGACATAATTTATAAAAGCTAAAACATATTCTAGACTATGGCAATAACTAAGTTATTTTCATTTATTTGGGCAGCTTTATTTCTAAGTTTGCTATTATAATTATTTTCATTAGTGTCTTGTGCATAAATTTTATTTAAATTCTATACTTTAGTTTCATTTCATAGGATTAAAATTACTAGACCAAATGATGTCAGATGAATTTTCAGTGACATGAAAGAAACCTAAGGGAAGTAAAATACATGGTTTTTGTATAAAAAGGGAAAGATCTCTCCATATATCCTGGGGAGGGTCATATAAATCAGCAGGGAGGGTCAATGAATGTATCCAGAGCTCATGCGAATGTAGAACCAGGAGAAGGAGAACGAAACAAATCTTATTTACACTAAAGCGGGCAGATTAACGTCTGCTCCTACAGCAGACCTGGGAGGCAGGTCTTGCTAGAGGAGGGTGTGGCTGAGTCCCAGTGTAGACAGAACAGATAGCAGTACCTGGGGTTTGTCCACAGTAGGAACAGATCTCTCCCTGAGTAGGGAAACCCCAAAGCTTCCTTACAATATGGCTTCCTGCACTGTGGTGCAAAGCTCCAAAACAATCACTCAGGTGGAAGACACATTGCTTTAAAAAAATTGTATATATATATACATACATATATATGTATGTGTATATATATATATATATATATATATATATATATGTATATATACACTCATATGCTCTTTACTTTTTAGAGCAGTTTTAGGTTCACAGAAAAATTTAGCAGAAACTATGACGTTCCCCTGTGCCCCTCTGCCCACACACCCACAGCCTTTCCCAACCACACCACGAATATTCCTCTCCAGAGTGCTGCATTTGTTAGCATTGTTGAGCCTATATCGATATGTCATTATCACCCAAAGTCTGTAGTTTAAGGGTGACTCTTGGTGTTCTACTTTCCCCTCCAGTGGGGGACACTGACATGTACTCGCCACTGCAGTATCATATGGAATATCTGTACTGCCCTAAAAACCCTCTGAGCTCTGCCTATTCTTCTCTCCCTAAACCCCCAGTTACCATGGATATATATATTTTTAATTGTCTTCATACTTTTTCCTTTTCTAGAATGTGCTAGAATTGGGATCATGTAGTGTGCAGCCTTTTCAGATTGGCTTCTTTCACTTAACAATATGCATTTAAGATTCCTCCACATCTTTTCATGACTTAATAGCTCATTTCTCTTTAGCACTAAGTAATATTCCATTGTCTGTATGTGCCACAGTTTATTTATTTATCCATTCATCTACTGAAAGGCATCTTGGTTGCTTCCATGCTTTGGCAGTTACGAATAAAGAGGCTACAGACATCACTGTATGGGTTTTTGTGTGGACACAAGTTTTCATCTCCTTTGGGTAAACATGAAGGAGTACAATCGCTTGATCATGTGGGAGAGCATGTCTAATTTTGTGAGAAGCTTCCAAGCTGTCTTCTAAAGTAGCCCTAGCACTTTGCATTCCCATCCACAATGAATGAGATTTCCCGTTGTTGTTTCGCATCCTTATCAGCACTTGCTGTGGTAGGTGTACTGAATATTGGCCCATCTGATAAATGGGTGGTAGGCTATTGTTCCTTTAATTTGCATTTCCCTGATGACATATGATGTGGAACATCTTTTCATATGCTTGTTATCTGTATGTCTTCTTTGGTGAGGCTGAATGCACTTTATGAACCAACTTTGGTCGTCACAGTTCTTATCTGTGATGAAGCTGTCACAAAGCATGCCCACATGGAAGGGGAGGAAACACAGACCTACTCCTAGAGTGGAAGATGACACGGTCACATGCAGGAAGAGCATGCAGGATGGGAGGCATGGATGCAAACATCTTTGAGAAATGCAATCTGCCACAACAATCTGTCCCAAGTGAGACAGAATACAGCATATGAAGAATGCTTAGAGAAACCAAGCGGAAGTGTGGAGAGGACTAAATGTATTTGGAAGTATATCTTCTGAAGAACCAATTCACATGGTCTGGGTTATTGGGCAGATCATCATTTAAAACACTGGCTAACCAGAGAATGGTGTAACAGACCAGTTGGTTCCCTTGCCCCCACCAGCATCTGGTTAGGTTTTAAGTCCATGACACTAAAAGTGATTGAGAAAGTCATTGAGAAAAGTCAGAGGCATTGAGGCATTGAGTCAAAGGCATTGAGAACTTCAGAGAATCTATGTAGGTCTCCATGATCTCATTCTTAAAAAGTGGGTAGTGAACTAGATTCTCTCTAAGATTTATTCCAACTCATCTAAAGTTATATATTTTTATATCTAAGTTGCCAGGAGACAAATTTCTCCTTTATGAAAAATGAAAAACACCTAAGGATTAGGGTCATCTAGAAGGTGATAGTGAAGGTTACTTGACACTTTTACTCATTTCGAGGGAAATCCTAGGGAAATGAAACAAATACACAAAACTGCTCCATATTGGCTTTCTGTTTTGTCTTCCTGCCCTGATTCCAATTCTGGAAGAAAGGCCTCTTCCCGCAGAAAGCACACACACTGGCAGGTGAAGAGAAGGAGTAGTTCTTCCAGCCCTGGTTTGTTTAAAGTGTTCCGGGGATGAGCAGTTCCAGAGATAAGCATTTCCTGTACGTTCCTCACCCACAGAAAGTTGTATTAAAAAGCTCTGAGAAGTCTTCTCATAACCTGCAGGTCAAAGTTTAAAAAGAAGGTAAGTAAATAGGAAAAATTTTGTGACATCGTTTCCCTATGTGGCTCTAATTTCTTGCATTACTTTACTTTTCTGTCATTTCCACTGACTCTTCAGGTCCAAATGTCAGGTATCAGAATTCAGAGTGAAACACTTTCCCTTGCTGATGTGTGCCTCTCCTCCTCAGAGTCCGAAGGCTGAATTTCAGATTCTATTTTTATCGTTCTCACAGTGGAAAGTGATGTGGATCTTATTGATTGTAGCCAGTTAGGTGGTGAGGAATTTCTTTCACTAAAAGCTTTGCATGGCCTGAAAGAGGAGAGTGTCAGGCACGTAGCTGGCCTTAGTATTCAGGGAAAGTCATTTCCACCGAGCGCTGGCCCTTGTTCCTTAGAGCCTAACTTTCCACCTGTGTCTGACAGTGACAACAGGAGATGCCGATATTCCTGTCAGCGCCTCCAGTGTTACCTACACTTCACAGATGATTCATTAATGCGATAGGCTGATTGCTTCCTTTTCTTGCACAAAATAAGGCATTTTTATTGAGCACTTAACTAATGGCAGGTAACATGCCGTTTACAGGCTTTTTCTTTGCTTGCGATATCAGCTCAAACAGCATTTCTTCAGATAAAACCTTCCCTGCTCCTTGTTTCACAGCTTTAAGCCCAGTCTAGACCAGAGCCTCTTTTCTATGATATTTTCTATGATATTTTGAGCTTCTTTAGAGTATTTATATGCTTATTAATTTTATCATTTGATGAATGTACTTTCTGCCCAGCTGCAGAAAGTTTTAGAGAATTCCCTTGCTGATTTTTCTAGCTCAAGTGCATGTCACAATAGATACAATGTAGATAGAATTTGACAACAAATAAATGGGGAATTTCCATTCTGTTCTTTTTCTAATCTCCATTTCTTCTACCAGGAAAGAAAACTTAGAGAAGTCAAGTAATCTCTTTGTGGTCGCATGATTAATGTGTGGTAGAGCGGGCAATGGGTTTGAGGTCAGCCTGCCAGGCCCCATTAGGTATCAGCTATCTTTAAACCTGTATGTCTGGTTTAGTTTTGGTTAAAACCAACCAAAATGTTGCTACTTATAGTGTGTTAGTCCCCGTGAAACAAAGAGAGAAGTAGTCTCTGAATCAGAGTGGGTCTTTTGAGTAAAAGGTGCCTCTCCGCATTGAAATTGCATCTCACACTGGTTCCAAAGCCACCATCTGTTCTGAACACCGTCTAGTGAAATCACTCTGACCTACCCAACGTCTTCACACAGACACGATGATGTTCCCTTGATGGGATAGTGCAAATGCGTGTAGTTCTTTACTAGGAACTTCTAAATGTCTTCGCATAGGGATAAGATAAAAATATTTAAGTTTTACTGAAGTTATAGAATATCAAATCAACTGGGACAAAAATAAAGATCATTAGCAGAGAAAAAATACTTAAGTTGTTATAAACCCTTATGAGTTAGTATAAAAAGATATTAGTCATAGTACAAAATATTCAAGTATTTTGCTATACCATTGACATTGTACGTGAGTGTTTCTCAATTCAACTTTAGAATTATTTTGTATTTGTTTTTTCATTTTTAAAAAAATATTGTTTTATGCCTTACCTTTTGATATTTTCTACATGGTAAATATTTAGATTATTACTAAGTTTTATCGGAAAAAATTTAAATGATTTTAAATCTCTTCCACATGCATTTTTATTCACATGTCTGATTTTATTATTAGGATAATTTATTATGTTTTTTTAGTGTTTAATTTTTTCTGTTTTTAATGAAGATATATTTATGTAGAGTAAAATTCAGGTTTTTAAATGTAAAATTCTGAGAGTTTTGGCATACATATACAGTCTGTTAACCACCACAATAATTATGATTTAAAACAGTTCTATTACCCCAATAAACTCCTCAGAGGCAACCTTAACATCTTCCTCCCCGCTTCCAGCTGTGACATGCATTCATCTATTTTTTGCCTATAGTTTGCTTTCAAAAGAAGGACGTGTAAACGGAATGATGTGGTATGCAAACTTTGCACTTAGCTTCTTTTATTTAGCGCAATTCATTTTAGATTGGTTTATGCTGGGGTGTGTATCGGTAGCTCATTCTGTTATTGCTGAGGTTCATTCCATTGTATACCCTACTCCGCATTGTAGTTGAGGAACATAGGGGTGGCTTTCAATTCATCAATAAAATCAATTTCTTACCCTACTCCGCATTGTAGTTGAGGAACATAGGGGTGGCTTTCAATTCATCAATAAAATCAATTTCTTTTTTTTTTTATTTTTTTTTTAAAGATTTTATTTATTTATTTCACAGAGGGAGAGAGATCACAAGGAGGCAGAGAGAGAGAGGGGGAAGCAGGCTCCCCGCTGAGCAGGGAGCCCGATGCGGGCCTCGATCCCAGGACCCTGAGATCATGACCTGAGCTGAAAGCAGAGGCTTTAACCCACTGAGCCACCCAGGCGCCCAATAAAATCATTTTCATACAGTTTTTTTTTTTTTGGTGAACATAAGTTTTTTTTATTTAAAGATTTTATTTGTTTATTTGACAGAAAGAGAGATGACAAGTAGGCAGAGAAGCAGGCAGAGAGAGAGGAGGAAGCAGGCTCCCTGCTGAGCAGAGAGCCTGATGCGGACTCGATCCCAGGACCCTAAGATCATGACCTGAGCTGAAGGCAGAGGCTTTAACCCACTGAGCCACCCCAGGTGTCCTGAACATAAGTTTTTATTTCACTTGGATAAATGTCTAAAAGTGGTAAGTTTGATAAATATGTTTTCAATTTTATAAGATACTGCTAAAGTGTTGTATGAAGTGACTATAGCATTTTGCAATGTATGACAGGCCAGTTATTCAGCAACCTTGTCAGCACGTAGAATTACTTGTTTAAAAATTTTATTACCATAGGTGTATAGCAGTCCATTACAGTTTTAATTTGCATTTTCCTAGAGATTAATGATGTCAAGCAACTTTTCATAGACTTGTTTGCTATTAACATATATTCTGTGTGAATTGTCAGTTCAGATATTTTGCCCATTGTTAAAAAAATCGTTGGCTTCCTGTTCATGAGTTTGAAGAAACTTTAGTATGATTACAAGTCCTTTATCAGATATATGATTTGCTAATATTTGTTTCCTTATCTATGGCTTGTCTTGTCTTTTCTTTCTGATAACATAAACCTCCACAGATCAGGAATTTTTAATTTTGATGGTCCACAATTTATCTTTTTTTTTCTCTTTATGGATTCTACTTTTGGTGCTGTGACTATAAAATTTTTGCCTAATTGAAGATCACAAATATTTTTCCATGTTTTCTTCTAACAGTTTTAGAATTTTAGGTTTTATAATCAAATTATAATTTATTTTGAGCTATTTTTTTGTAAGGTGTGAGGCATGGATTGGGATATTGAAAAAATTATCTTTTTTAAGATTTAATTACCTTAAATCAATCAATGTGATACACCACAGTAATAAAAGAAAGGATAAGAACCTTACGATCAATTCAATAGATATACTTGACAAAGTACAACATCCATTCATGATAAAAACCCTCAACAAAATAAAGGCCATACATGAAAAATCCACAGCTAATATCATCTTCAATGGGGAAAAACTGAGAGCTTTTCCTCTACTGTCAGGAACAAGACAAGGATGTCCACTCTCACCATTATTATTTAACACAGTACTGGAAGTCCCAGCCTCAGCAATCAGACAACAGAAATAAACAGCTTCCAAATCAGCAAAGTATAAGTAAAACTTTCACTATTATGACATGATATTCCATTTAGAAAACCTGAAAGAGTTGACCAAAAAATTGCTAGAACTGATAAACAAATTTAGTAAAGTCACAGGACACAAAATAAATCACAGAAATCTGTTGCATTTCTATATACCAATAATGAAGCAGCAGAAAATGTTTTGCTACATTTATAATTGTAGCAAAAACAGTAAGATACCTAGAAATAAACCTAACCAAAGAGGTGAAAGACCTGTACTCTGAAAACTATAAAACACTGATAAAAGAAATTCAAGATGATACAAAGAAATAGAAAGACATTCCATGCTCATGGATTAGAAGAAACAAAATTATTAAAATGGTTCTACTGCCCAAAGCAATCTACACATTTAATGCAACCTATCAAAATGCCAGAAAAGAGCTAGAACAAACAACCCTATTTGTATGGAATCACAAAAGACTCCAAATAGCTAAAGCAACCTTGAAAAAGAAAAGCAAGGGGCATCTGGGTGGCTCAGTGGGTTAAGCCTCTGCCTTTGGCTCAGGTCATGATCTCAGGGTCTTGGGATCGAGCCCTGCATCAGGCTCTCTGCTCAGTGGGGAACCTGCTTCCCCCTCTCTCTTTGCCTGCTGCTCTGGCTACTTGTGATCTCTCTCTCTGTCAAATAAATAAATAAAGTCTTTAAAATAAAAAGCAAAGCTGGAGGCATCATAATTCTGGACTTCAAGTTATATTACAAAGCTCTGGTGATCAAAACAGTATGGTACCAACAAATGGTGTTGGGAAAACTGGACAGCTACATGTAAAAAAATGAAATTGGACCATTTTCTTTTACTGTATACCAAAATAAACTCAAAGTGGATTAAAAACCTAAATGTGAGACAGGAAACCATAAAAATCCTAGAAGAAAGCACAAGGAGTGACCTCATTGACATGGGCAGTAGTAACTTCTTTCTAGATATGTCTCCTGAGGCAGGGGAAACAAAAGCTCAAATAAGCTATTGGGACTTCATCAAAATAAAAAGCTTTGGCTCAACGAGGGAAACAATCAACAAAACTAAAAGGCAACCTACTGAATGGGAGAAGATATTTGCAAATGACATATCTGATAAAGGGTTAATATGCAAAATATATAAAGAACTTATAAAGCTTAATAGCCATAAAATTAATAATCAAATTAAAAATGGGCAGAAGACATGAATAGACATTTTTCCAAAGAAGACATACAGATGGCCAACAGATGCATGAAAAGATGTTCAGCGTCACTGATCATCAGGGAAATTCAAATCAAAACTACAGCGAGACATCACCTCACACCAGTGAGAATGGCTAAACCTAGCACAAGAAACAAGTGGCAAGGATGTGGAAAAAGGGGAAAATTTTGTGGTGTTGGTGGGAATGCAAACTGGTGCAGTCACTCTAGAAAACAGTATGGAGGTGCCCCAAAATGTTAGAAATAGAACCACCCTACAACCTAGCAATTGTGCTATTTACTCAAAGAATACAAAAATAACTAATTCAAGAGCATATGATTTCACTCATATGTGGAATTTAAGAAACAAAAGAAATGAACAAAGGAAAAAAAAAAGAGAGAGAGGCCAACCAAGAAATAAACTCCTAACTGTGGGGAACAAAGTGATGGTTGCCGGGAGGGAGGTGGGGGAGGAACGGGTTAAACAGGCCACGTGGATTAAGGAACACACTTGCTGCGTGAGCACTGGCTGTCCGAGGAAGTGTCGAATCAGTGTGCTGTACACCTGAAACTAGAATCACACTCTGTGTTAAACCAACTAGAATTTAAACAAAACTTCAAGAACAAAACCAAGCCAAAATTTAATTGTCTTTGCATTTTCGTTGAAAATCAATTGACCATAAATATGTGACGATGTTTCTGGCTTTCTTATCTGTTCCATTTATCTATGTGATTATGAATTCTCTAAATTCTAATATTATCTTGACTACTGTAGTTTAAGGAGGTTTAAAGATCAGGTAGTGTGGGTGCTCCCCATTTGTTCTTCTTTATGGGTCTTTTTCTCTTCATATAATTTTAAAATAAATTATTTTATTTTTCTAGAAAATACTCGTGGAATTTTTATTGCAACTGCATATTGGTTATGTGGAACCATTTTAGGTGAATTAATAGCATCACAATATTGACTTTTCCAGTCCATGATTATAGGATATATCTCCATGACTTTTTGTTTTATCAAGATTTTGCACTTTTTAGCCTACAGGTTTTACTCATATTTTATAATAAACAGTTAAACATTTCATATTTTTATTGCCATTATAAATTATTTATTTTCAAATCACAACTTGCAACTTTTCATTCATAGTATGTAGGAATGTGATTGATTTTTGTGTACTGATTTTTATCCCGTGGTCTGCCAACTCACAGATTTGTTCTAGTGTCTTTTTTTTTTTCTGTAGATGCTTTTGAATTGTATGTAAACAGTCAGAATGTGTGGGAAAAGAGACAGTTTTATCTTTGTTTTTTTCCCCATTCTGTACACCTTTTATGTTTTGCCTTATCCCATGTCTAGAACCTCTAGTCCTATGCTGAGTAGGAGTCAGAAGAGCAGGTATCTTCATCTAACTCCCGATCTTGGGACGAAAGCATTTTGTCTTTCACTATTCATTTGATGCCAGCTGTTAAGATTTTTATAGTTTCCCATTATCAGATGAACATGTTCCTTTCTTTTCCTAGTTTTTATAATAAATGGATATTGGCTCTTTCTGCATTTATTGAGAGGATCGTGTGTGTGGGTGTGTGTTTGCCCTATTTAGTGTTCTGTGAGCTTGGATCTGTAGTTTGATGTCTATTAATTTTGCCAACTTCTCAGCCATTATTTGTTCTGATTTTTTGCAGTGTTCTTTTCCTTTCTACTCATGGTTCCCAAAGAGTGCAATTGCACACTTGTTAGCATTTTTTATTTTCCTACATCTCTGTTTTATCATTGTGTTTATTTTGGGTAATATTTATTGATTTATCTTTATGTTTAGTGATTCTTTCTTTCACTGTGTTCCTGGGTCTTTGAGTGGGGTTTTCACAGGTGATCTCAGCTGTGGATGTGAGCTCTGCATGTATTCTTTTCTGTCTCTGCAGAGAGTCATACCCGCCTCCGTTTCATTTGCAGCAGGTTTTCCCTAAGCCTTGAGGGTAAGAGAGTTTGCTGCCCTTTATCAACTGCTGAAAACACATTTTCCTCCAGAAGAGTGGAAGACAAGGGTTTAGTTGAATCTGTGCACTTGCAGCCGTGCCTACAGTCCCTCTTCCTCGGTTTACGCCACGAGGAACGCTTTCTCAGGACTCTTGCCAGTGCTAAGATTTTGGAAGCACGCAGTGAGGTTCATGGAGAAGAGCCTGGAGGTGGGGTTGAATTTATTTTGTGTCTGTAGTTTCCACGGGTTCTGCATTCTCTTACTAGCCCATCATCAATCTTTTGTGATTCACTACAAATTCCAGATGAATTCTTACCTTAATTTTAACCTTAACCTTAACCTTACCTTAACCTTAACCTAGGAAAACCATTGCTTACATCTTATCTCTGTTTAGGAAAGCCTGTCTTTCCTTAAATTTCAGGTTAATTGGTCATTCAGTGATTTTGGCTGTCTGATATGTTCAAGAAAAGTTGTGAATTTGCAGATTTTCTATCATTATATCTCATTGTTCTTGTGAGGGTAGGAGTGCTCTTCTTTTTATCTAATCTAAATTCAAAACAGAAACTTGCATGTATTGTTCAAACTTACATGTATTGAATATCTATAATATGAAAAACAGAACACAGAACTAAATGAGAAATATGAACAAAAATAAACTCTGACAGTTCTCTGATATAATGATTATTTTTATTATTGGGATATATTCTTAGAACACATTTTTAGAAGGAGAGTTTGAGCATCATGATAAATACGTTTTTTTTTTTTTTTTTTAATTTGTACGTTCTGGTTTCTAGTTTCCAAAGCTTTGGCTTCTTTGCCAACATCTTTCTACAGGTCTTACATTTTGCAGTTGTTATTTTTCAGTCACTGCTGACACCATATTAATTTATTTCATTCTTTCCTATTTAGTCATCAAATTTTAAATATTTCTCATTTCAGTGAAACTGTACCAAATTTTGCAAGGTTTGATAATGTTATCATGATCGTTTCAAATAAGGGGCTATTGCTTTATTATATGAATATCACAGTGGTTAATGTCTACGTATGAGAATAAATAGTTCCGAAATATAAGTTGAACCTATTTGTAGATGTTTTCTGGGAAAATATGGCATAGCTATCCACATTTTCTCAGAAGGTTATGAGATTCCACAACGATGCTGTCTTAAATTCACCTTTATTTCAAATAGAACCCCAGTGTTAGCGTTGTTTTTCTTTTCTGATGCAAACTAAATTAAAAGCCTAATATGCCTTTTTTCCCCTTTTATAATTCATATATGGGAAAGAGATCTATGTCTGCTTGTAAATTTCCCCCAAATAAATAAAGGAACATCAGGATTCTGTCAGAGCTCTTTCCATCGTTTTCAGTATGATTGCTGAGGGGGTGAGTTACTTTTACTAGTTAGTTTGTCCCGCCTCTCCAGGGAGGTGAGGAAAGGTATAGGTCAAGATCACTCCAGGAAGGGATTCTTGGCCCTAAGTGTCTTTTTTTTTTTTTTTTTTTTAACTGGATTTCCTATCATCATCCTGACAACTGACTGGCTTCCTTTCCCCAGCCATGTTTGGGACCTGGCCTCCACGGGCACTCCCGCTCCGTGATATGCACTGCTTCCCTTTTAGGGTGACTGTCTCTCTTTTGGGGAGCAGCCTCTCCATCTCACAGAGAACCAGTGCCATGGAGAAGCCCAGTTCTCTGCAGGTGGGATCACTGATGCTTTCAGTCTGTTCAGGAAGCTGACAGAGCTCCCCAGGTAGTAGACGGAGTGAGAGAAGGATACCACCTTTCTCCAGAAGCTCACTAGCACGTTCTTCTTCCCCTTTCCATATTACAGTGTATAAGCAGAGCTCTAATTAAAGCTGCCCTACTTACTTCCTGCAACAACAAACTACGATCTGTGTTACTTTTATGGGCTCTTATGCTTCCCTAGTAGCTGGTAAGCTGCTGCCTACCTTTTAAAATGTAAAATAAATCTCTGCACTCCCCAAAAGCTTTAGAATGAAATCCACAGGCTTGACCTACATGATCAGGCCCTAGACCACCTTTCTAATTCTGTTACTCAGCTCCGTGCTCAGCGTGGAGTCTGCTTGAAATTCTCTCTTTCCATCTCCCCTTCCCACTAGCACTGGCTGTCTCTCCCATAAATAAATAAATAAAATCTTAAAAAAAACCCCCACAAAACACAAAACAGAACCACTGAGCTGCAAATATGTGAAGTCACAGACTGTGGAGAATTAGTCCCAGGTCTGGAAAACAATTGTTGTTTGCCCAGCTGAATTTCAAAATTATCTGGGACTGGTCACACCTTTTTTCCTTTACTGTTCTTCTTTTTTGAATGATAATGTCTGTAACTGTGAATTCTATGTCCATCTCAGACTTTTATTTCGGGAACATATACTTATTTCTAGAGTTACACAGGGTCCCAGATGGCAAGGAATGTGTCTCAGGATGGATTTTGACCCAGAGCCTCACTCATCCTTGATTTACATAATTTACATGATGGTATTGGAGACTTCTGAGCTGCTGAGATGTAGATGATACTTGGGACATGGGGGTGATCCTGTAATGAGTTGAAATGTTTGGGTTGTTGGAATGGGATGAATGCATTTTGCATGTGGGATGGGCATAAATTTGGGAGGATTGAAGGGAGGATTTTGGTAGGCAGAATAATGGGTTCCCAATTGGTGAACCTGTGAGTATTTGAGTTTACAAGTAAATTGTTTTTACTCACAACACTTCAGACACCAGTCGAGTACTAGGTACTGCCCTTTTATCTGACCTTGCTGCAATATCAGAGGTTCCCAAAACACCTCTCTTTTCTTCAGATTTGATAATTTGTTAGAATGGCTCACACAACACGGGAACTCTCTTCACTTCTGCTCCTCAGCTTATTCTAAAAGACAAAACTCAGGAACAGCCAGATAAAAGGGTTGCAGAGTGGAAGGAGCATAGATTTTCCAGGCTCCCAAGGGCATCCTACCCTCTCAGGACATCAGGAAGCAATCTGAACCCTGTTGTTTGGGTTTTTTATGGGGATTCTATTACACAAGCATGATTAATTAAATCATTAGCCATTGGTGATTAACCTGATTTCCAGCCCCTCATCTCTCCTTGAAGGTTTGGGGGTGGGAATGGAGGTTTCAACCCTCTAGAATGCTATGATGGTTCATTTCACATGTCAACTTGATTGGTCTAAGGGATACCCAGATAGCTGGTAAAACATTATTGCTGGGTGTTTCTGGAAGAGATAAGCATTTCATTCAGTAGAGTACAGACCTATTGCTTGCAATGTGAGTGGACATTACCCAGTCCACTGAGGGGCAAAATAGAACAAAAAGGTTAATGAGGGGTGAATGCCCTCTTTCTCCAGCTAGAATGTGCATCTTTTCCTGACCTGAACATTGAGGATCCTGGTTCTCAGGCCTTCCTGCTCACTAAATTGTTTTAGTTTACCACCAGCTTCTCTAGTTCTCCAGCCTGCAGATGGCAAAGTGTGGGGCTTCTCAGCCTCTGTGACTATGTGCACCAATTCCTGTAATAAATCTCCCTTTATAAGCAGATCTTCCTCAACTTGCTATGGGGTCATGTCCAATAACTCATCTTAAGTTGAAAATACAGTAAGTCAAAAATTCATTTAATACACTTAACCTAGTGAACATTATCATTTAACCTAGCCTAGTATAAATGTGCTCAGAACACTTACATGAGCCTACAGTTGAGCAAAACTCTCTCATACAAAGCCTATTTTATAACAAAGTGTTGAGAATCTCATATAATTTATTGAACACTGTACTGAAAGTGAAAAACTGAAAGGCTCTCAGTACATTGGCTGTTTACCTTCGTGATTGCTCGGCTAACTGGGAGCTGTGGCTTCCTGCTGCTACCCAAGATCATGAGAGAGCACTGTACCACGTATTGCTAGCCTGGGGAAAAAAATCAAAATTCAAAATTCGAAGTGTGGTCTCTACATAATGGTTGTCAGTTTTGCACCATCATAAAGTGAAAAAATCGTAAGGCAGGGGCTGTTTGTATTATATATATTATCCATCAGTGTGTTCTCTGTAGTCAAGATCCAAAAGTGTATTTTTTTTAAAGATTTTTTTTATTTGACACAGAGAGAGAGATCAGATCACAAGTAGGCAGAGAGGCAGGCAGAGAGCAAAAGTGTATTTTAAATTAAATTAAATTAAAAATATATAATAGATGTCATATATTAACATATATGATTAGTATTATATAGATATATGTGCTCTGTGTTTCTGGAGAACGCCGGTCCACATGCCTCAGTCTTCCTGGGGACCAGCCCCGCACCTGAAGCTCTCCAGGGACCTCAGGCTACCAGTCATCTCATTAGAATAGAACCACCATTTTATAACTCTAAGGATTCCAAGGGTTTTAGGAACTATGTGCCAAGAACTGGGGGTAAAGACCAAACACTTATTTTATTTTTATTTTTTTTATTTTCACAACACGGCAAAAGGGAATTTGCAGATGTGAGCTAGTGACGGATCTTGAGACAGGGGAAATTGTTCTGGATTATTTGGGTGGGCTCAATGAATCATATGGGTTCTTACCAGGGAACCAAGAAGTCAAAGAAACAGGTTGGAGAGATGCCAGAAAGAGGGCATGAGCCAAATGATGTGAGTAGCATCTAGAAGTTAAAAAGGCAAGTGTAGTGTTTTCTTCTGGAGCCTTCCAATCTCGTCTGTCCTTTACAAACCTATGTGCCCCCAGGACGGGGCAACCATGTTTTTCACATTCCCTTTCACTGACTTGGGTCGTGATGCAGGGTGAGCCAGGCCCAGGATCCCTGTGTTTATCACAGATTGAATTTGAATATCAAAAGGATACATAAATATTCTTATAACCGTATCTTATCTGTGGGATTAAGTCATCCTGAACATTAGTGTATAATTAAATTAAGTCTGAATTTGTCTGATTTCTCTTGTCACTGGAAATTAGTCTTCTAGTCAACTCTCTAGTGGCTCCGTTGGTGAACAACTCGTTAACATAGGAAATCCTTGTGTCACTTTCCTGTTTACACTTGAATCATTTTGCACTGATCTAGAATGAACTGAAAAATTCTTAATGGAGCTGTGAAAGCCTGCAGGATCTAGGTCCTGCCTGGCTCTTCAAACTCAACTGGTTTCCCTTTCTTTGTGAATTTTTACATGCCAACCACACTGTTCCTCTTTCTTTTCTTCTCATGTGCTAAGACCTCGCAGCGTGTAGTTTTCCCTGGCTGGAATATCTTCTCCTCATTACTTTTCCTGGTTTACTCCTTTACCTTTCAATTTCCCGAGGAAAGCCTTCCATTATGGTTCAAACATCAGACCTTCTAGTTATATGCTCTTTGCACCCCATGCTTTTTTTTCATTTGAGGCATTGATTCTAATTGTAATCAATCAATTATTTTCTTTTATTGCGCTCATCTGCCATTTGATAAAGATACACACTGTATCTTAGTCTTTTATTTTCAGCAGTTAGCAAAGTACCTGGCACCTAGAAGTACTCACTAAATACAGGTCCTTTTTTTGTGTCCTGTGTCTCTGAACTTAGAACTGGTGTGAGCCCAACCTAAGTAATGACACTGCTTATTAAAAGATTGTGCCTTAGGTTTCTTTTTATCTTGAGACTTCAAATTCCTCTGTTAATTATTGCATCATGATATCCCGTTATGCTAACCACTAAACAATGCTCTCTTTTTATAATTACAATTTGAAATGATAGAAGGAGATTGAAATAGAGGTGAAAAAATCTTTGAAAGCTATATGGGGAATGATCCAGCTGATACAGTTTTAAAATATACTTAAGTCATTCTTTGCTTCAGCAGTAATTGTTTTCTTTTCTATACTTACCTAATGAATAAATGTAGTTTTTTTCTACAGAAAAGACTATTCTACACATAAGAAATCTTTTATTTCAGCAGTGGATTGAAATGAGACATCTCTTAATTCCCCCTATGTAGGCAATTTTGTCATTACCTAATTATCTCTGGGTTGAAAGAAATGGACTTTTATACCTTCTGCTATAATCTCTTACATATGTACCATGTTTTCTCTATACCAAGTGTTACTTTATTTTATTTTTTTAAGTTTGTATTTAAATTCCAGGTAGTGAACGTATAGATAGTGTAATATTGGTCTCAGGGGTACAATACAGTGATTCAGCCCCTCCGTACAGCACCCAGTGCTCTTCACCACCGGTGCCCGCCCGCGTCCCCATCACCTGTTTCCCCCATCACCCCTGCCCGCCTCCCCTCCGGTAACTATCCATGTGTTCTCTATCGTCAAGATCCAAAAATGTATTTTAAGTAGTTATTTTTTTCCTCATTAAACTCTTGGCTTTTAGAGCTATGGTAAACATTTGAAACCAAATTGAAAAAATCTTGAGATTAGCCAATTTTAATATCAAATCACATTTAATTAGATTATATCTTTTGTGATAGTATGAGGAGCCCTCAGAAGTTGTTTGGTACAGGAAAATCAGCAAATTAGTAAACAATATCATTAAAAAAAAGCTTTCTGAAAGAATGTCTTACTGGAGCTGAAGCCAATTTTGACTGTGATGAAAGTCAACTTCCCTTGCCAACTGTTTCATTACTTAACTTGCTTTATAATTAAAATATATTTCTTTATCCTCAATCTACTCTTTCTCTACCACACATTTAGTTATTTTTATTTCTGTCATTACTCTAATAATAATAATTGCTATCTTTTCCCTGTTCTAGACATTAATGGTAGTTTGGGGAACTTTTTATCACAATAATATCACTGTTCTCCATCCAATGGAAATTACTCTGAGTTTCCTTCTTGTCTTGAAATACAGCCATATAGTTTACCTCATTTCATTTCATACATAGCTTGCAAAGACAGATTGTATTTTTAATGATTTATGTATATTCATATTGCAATTTTCTTCTGATACTCAAGATATGATTTACGGCTCTGATTGAAGGGCACCTTCCAGTTAGTTATGCCTCAGGTGAAATAAGGTAGACACCCACTACTTTTCCGTTGAGTTGAGATACCTTCTGATATGTAAATAGAAGGATCTGAATTCAAATATCTTACTTATTTTTTAAAGCTAGCTAAGTTTAGTTTATCATATAAAAGNGTTGAGATACCTTCTGATATGTAAATAGAAGGATCTGAATTCAAATATCTTACTTATTTTTTTAAAGCTAGCTAAGTTTAGTTTATCATATAAAAGTATATCTTTTTTTTTTTAAAGATTTTATTTATTTATTTCACAGAGGGAGAGAGATCACAAGGAGGCAGAGAGGCAGGCAGAGAGGG
>LNAC01000813.1:0-47672 GCA_002007465.1 Ailurus styani | reverse complement strand
GAGCCCGATGCGGGCCTCGATCCCAGGACCCTGAGATCATGACCTGAGCCGAAGGCAGAGGCTTTAACCCACTGAGCCACCCAGGCGCCCTAAAAGTATATCTTTAATAATTTTGCCCGTTTAGATGAAACCAAATTAAAGGAAGCAAACTGGAATGGGAGAGGGAGAAGAAAATATCTAACATTTATATCTCTGACATACTTCTCAAGTGTGAGAAAATCTCACAGGAGCTTGAAAGAGACTTTTTTTTTATTAATGCCTTCACTTGATTTATAGTTCTAACAAGCTCAAGGAATTCTTCCACATGGCAGCAGTATGCAGTGTGGCTTTTAAAACTCCAAGTGAAAAACCACAGGACCCTGGAAAAAAGGACTCTGGATTTTTTTTTTTTTTAAGATTTTATTTATTTATTTGACAGAGAGAGAGAGAGATCACAAGTAGGCAAAGAGGCAGGCAGAGAGACAGGGAGAGGAGGAAGCCGGCTCCCTGCTGAGCAGAGAGCCCGATGCAGGCCTCGATCCCAGGACGCTGAGATCATGACCTGAGCCGAAGGCAGAGGCTTTAACCCACTGAGCCACCCAGGTGCCCAGGACTCTGGATTTTAAGTGATCATACCCAACGATATTCCTTCATGAAATTTTTACTAATTCCTATACAAATTGTTTTCATGGGATGTTGATTGGTGATAAGTTCCTTTTCTAATCACTGCTGATCACACTATTAATACATAACTGATCTTCCACCAAGTTATAATCAATTGGCACCAACTAGTGTCTATCTCTATATAACAAACAATGAATGGATAATCTGCATAAATTAATGATTTCTGGATGACTTTTATATACAAATTCTATTAATTTCACCAGCAATCGGGATGTGTTTTTCCTTCTTTTTTCTGCCTGATATATAAAATTGTGGGTTTACTTCTTAAGTAGACTCGCAGCACTGCTCCCAGAAGCACTGCTTTGGGAAGAATTAAGAATTATCTTTCAGCTTTGCCTGATATCTCCACTTTTCTGCTGCCGATTGAAACCAAAAGTCCAGGAGCAGAGTCCCTTCCCTTGGAAGCTGCCATCTTGCTTTTCCTTACTTAGCTCTTTGCCTCACCTGTGCCACCAAACAGCCCCTGTTGAGCTCACCAAAGTCTTTGCACTAATTCCTTCATCTGCTGGGCTTGATTCAGTCTCAATTTTGTGACGGAATCTGAAGCAAAAGTATGAATAGCTTTTGAGTGGTTAGAACTTTTATTTCAACATTAATTTGAATTTTAAATTTAATATATAAGAAGGTAAATTTCAAACTTTTGAAATCAAAACTGTTTCTAATTATTGAGGTTTGTAAAACACTGAAATTTATTTCTATACATAAAAGTAAGAAGGAATTTTATTTTTTATATTCTGCTCTACACTCAACTATTTCAACGCAGGGTGCAGGTCTTCCCGAATTTCTCTTTAATCTGGTCTGGGGTTGAAAAATATTCAAGAGGAGTTGGTTGAGGAAAGGCATTTTATAAGAAGCTCTGCATCTGTTTCTTTTGGACACTCCTTGGCATAGAGCACAAAGCTATGCACTTTTGACAAGCACCAGCTAAAGAATTTATTAAATGTATGATGCCAGACTATATGGAAATTTAGAAAACAGTCTTTTTTATTCATTCTTCTAAATTTGTAATCAGTAGCTTTTAAGTGATGTCTAGTTTGGTTTGTGGCATTTTTAAAGTTTCAGTACAGAAAAAGGATTATGAGTATCTTTAGTTGTAAACATGACAAGTATAGACTTTTTGAATTCATCAAAATGTGGACAAAATGGGGCAATAAATTACTACTAAATAGCTGGATTAAAAAAAAAAGCACACACACAAATAAAGCTAAGCACTGCATTGCAGAATCCTACTGTGATCTCTTCTTTCTTCTTTCCTTTCTTTTTCCTTTTTTTTTTGAATAATATATGTGCAATCATTCTCCCCAGAACTATCACAGCTTGAGTTGAAATAATCGCTCTAATTTGTATGGCAAAAAAAGCACCCTTATTTGTGCTGATAAAATGCAACTCATGGCAACTCCAATCCTGTGGTTTTAATGGATTCAAAAAGCTGTCTGCAATAAAGGAATGTATTAGAGATGCTAAAAGCTGATAAGATTTTGTTTCTGTTAAGTTTTGGAACAATTTAGCTGATGGAGTAAAATGTGCACTAGATTTTCTGATAAGTAATTTTCCATTCACCTAAATTTATTTTCAGAGCCGGAAAATTTATTTTGTGACTGCATGGAGTAGTCAGGGGGTTCTGCTGCCACGTGTTGGATGAAATTGGTTTGCATGAACCTCTTACAAACGGTATTGCCAAGTTGTCAAAAGATGGCAAACAAAGAAGCCGTTTCGTTTGACTACAGTGAAATATTTCCGGGTGGCCTAATTCACCTGTTTCAAAGGACATGCATAGAACAGAAACCATGAAGGGAGTTTATTTCCCAGATACTAACATCTATGCTAAAACCCAGATATAAGAGCTTCAACAAGTCTGGGATTTCCAGTTCTTGGGGACTTTGACGTGCATAAGCCCTTGTGTTCTCTTAGAAACCCTTTAAGCCGGGGACGGCACTTAAGATGTTCAGGACTTTGAAAAGTCAGATTTTTCTGATCATCTAACAAAGGTCTGCCTTGATGACAA
This sequence comes from Ailurus styani, assembly GCA_002007465.1. NCBI lineage: Eukaryota > Metazoa > Chordata > Mammalia > Carnivora > Ailuridae > Ailurus > Ailurus styani. The sequence continues at coordinate 45,004 of LNAC01000813.1, read as the reverse complement.
CATCCGAATGGTTTCTATTTCCCTTCCTCCTCCCACTGGCTCATCCCATCCCTCCTACAGTAATGTCCCCCACATCTTTCATTTCCTAGAATGTGTGTGTAATCTACCCACTTGTATGCATGTTGCTGATTCTCCGTCTCTCCCACCAGACTGTAAGCACACAAAAAGGACCTGGGTCCTTGTGGATCCCCTAGCTGATGCCAGCCCCATATGACAACTGCTGCTGTTCCAAGCACGTCACTCAGTAAAGCACCAAAGCTGACTTGTCACGTGGGATCTTCCACTAGGCAGCATTGCAAATACACAAGTATTTAGAAGTAACTTTTTCTGATTAAAAATTTTGTTTTCATAAACAGCGAATCTTGGATCACAGAAAAAATAAAGTTTAAAAAGAAAAAAAGAACAAAAAATTGTTTTAAAAAACTAGAAAAAGGCAAAACATAGTAAAAATAAAAATGAATAATAATAATAAACCCCTAATTAAAAAAATACTTAAGCACGGTTAACACACAATGCTACAGCAGTTTCAGGTATACAACAGAAGATTCAGCTTCTCTATAAGTTAGAGTATGTTCACTGCGAGTGTAGCTGTCATCCTTCACCATCCAACCCTACGACAGTACCACTGCCTATGTTCCCTGTACTGGACCTTTTATGCCCACGGCTTATTCATCCATAACTGACAGCCTGGATCTCCCACTATTCCTTCACCCATTTCGCTCATCCCCCATCTTACTGGCATCCATCAATTTGTTCTCTGTATTTATCCATCTGATTCTACTTTTTGTTTATTTATTTATTCCTTTATAAAGACCCTAAATTTAATTCAGACATTTGAAAACAAACATGATTAACATTTGGTGATATACACAAGATAATTGAGATTATACTAACTTACATAATTTTGTTGTCTGCTCATTTGATTAATTTTATATCTTGCATACATTCCAATATGAGAAAAAAACATTTTTGATGAATGTGTAGTACTACAAATCATGGATTCAGTATAATATTTTAACTATTCCCTACCTTGGAGAAATATTATTAAAATATTATTCCTGAATCTTTTTTTAAATATATATTTTAAAGACTTTATTTATTTATTTGAGAGAGAGAGAGAGAGAGAGAGCACACACATGAGTGGGGGAAGGGGTGGGGAGGGGGCAAAAGGAGAGGGAGAGGCAGACTCCCTGCTGAGTGGGGAGCCCGACATGGGGCTCAGTCCCAGGACCCTGGGGTCATGATCTGAGCCAAAAGCAGACACTTAACCAACTGAGTGCCCCAGGCACCCCTATTATCTGAATCTTCAACTATTTATTTCCTTTGGGTAGATTCCTCAAAACAATTATACAGTAATTTCTAATACACTTTTGACATTTGCAATGTACTTAAAAAATTTCATCTAATTACTGTTTTAGTTGCATCCCACATGCTTAAATATGAACTATTTTTATTTTCATTGAGATCAAAGTATTCTCTAATTTCCCTTTTGATTTCTGATTTGACTCATGTGCTTTTTTTTTTTTAAGATTTTATTTATTTGACAGAGAGAGTGTGCACAAGCAGAGGAAGCTGCAGGCAGAGAGAGGGAGAAGCAGACTCTCTGCTGAACAAGGAGCCCAATGTAGGGCTCGATCCCAGGACCCTGAGATCACGACCTGAGCTGAAGGCAGATGCGTAAGCGACTGAGCCATCCAGGCACCCCTTCCCGTGTTATTTGAAGTAAAGTTCTTTGTTTCTAAACACGTAAAGATTTTTAGCAAACTTTTAGATGTTGACTTTTAGCTTAATTGCACTGTAGTCAGGGAACATGCTTTAAATTCTAGACCTTGTTGAGAATTGTTTTATGTCTCAGCATATGGTGAATATTTAAATGTGTACTTATTTGGATAAATATGTATAAATTAGTATAGTTTCTATATACACAGGTAGTTCCTATACACACAAATTAAGTTAAGCTTGTCAATCATATTTTTCAAATATTTTTATTTTTGATTAGTATTGCTTGTTTAATTGTTTATAAAAGACTCATTATTATTTCCAACTATGAATATAGATATGTTATTTTCTTCTTTAATTCTATCAAGCTTTGCTTTACTATTTTAAGGCTAGGTTAATAGATGTACAGGCATTTAGAATTGTTTTGTCTTCTGACAGGGCCAGGACCAGGATGAATCAATTGAGGTGCTTAGGGTACATCATTTTAGGGAGTTTCTCATGCTCAGAGTTATATAAGTGCAGGATTGGTACCGGAGATCGAGTCCTTCTTTATTTTATTTTATTTATTTACTTATTTATTTATTTATTTGTTTGTTTATTTATTTAAAGATTTTATTTATTTATTTCACAGAGGGAGAGAGATCACAAGGAGGCAGAGAGGCAGGCAGAGAGAGAGGGGGAAGGAGGCTCCCTGCTGAGCAGAGAGCCCGATGTGGGCCTCGATTCCAGGACCCTGAGATCATTACCTGAGCCGAAAGTAGAGGCTTTAACCCACTGAGCCACCCAGGCGCCCATCGAGTCCTTCTTTAAATGATGTGTCCACATGCCTCACTTGCCTCACCTTGTCCCAGCCTAGTCTTTTGATTTTTCTTTTGTCTTTTTACTTTCTCTATTCTTTTACTTTAGGTGTGTTCTATAAAGTAAAGCTTTGCTTTCTGAAAGTTTTGCTTTCCATCTGACAAATCTTTGGCTTTTAATTGGAGTACAGAAATCATTAATGGTCAGTATAATTCCTCATGATTTGGGTTTCAATTTATGCTTTTATTATTGGTTTGCTCTTTATATCATTTGATCTCTCTTCCTATTTCTTTCCTTTTTTTGTGTTCATTTGTATTTTTAAGTATTTTTTCTATCACTCTATTTCCACCCTTGACTAGTTTAGTAGTTGCATTATTAGTCTTAGATGCTCTTTTTTTTTTAAAGATTTTATTTATTCATTTGACACAGAGAGAGAGAGATTACAAGCAGGCAGAGAGGCAGGCAGAGAAAGAGGAGAGAGGAGGAAGCAGGCTCCCTGCTGAGCAGAGAGCCCGATGTGGGCCTCGATTCCAGGACCCTGAGATCATTACCTGAGCCGAAAGTAGAGGCTTTAACCCACTGAGCCACCCAGGCGCCCATCGAGTCCTTCTTTAAATGATGTGTCCACATGCCTCACTTGCCTCACCTTGTCCCAGCCTAGTCTTTTGATTTTTCTTTTGTCTTTTTACTTTCTCTATTCTTTTACTTTAGGTGTGTTCTATAAAGTAAAGCTTTGCTTTCTGAAAGTTTTGCTTTCCATCTGACAAATCTTTGGCTTTTAATTGGAGTACAGAAATCATTAATGGTCAGTATAATTCCTCATGATTTGGGTTTCAATTTATGCTTTTATTATTGGTTTGCTCTTTATATCATTTGATCTCTCTTCCTATTTCTTTCCTTTTTTTGTGTTCATTTGTATTTTTAAGTATTTTTTCTATCACTCTATTTCCACCCTTGACTAGTTTAGTAGTTGCATTATTAGTCTTAGATGCTTTTTTTTTTTTAAAGATTTTATTTATTCATTTGACACAGAGAGAGAGATTACAAGTAGGCAGAGAGGCAGGCAGAGAGAGAGGAGAGAGGGGGAAGCAGGCTCCCTGCTGAGCAGAGAGCCCGATGTGGGCCTCGATCCCAGGACCCTGGGATCATGACCTGAGCCGAAGGCAGTGGCTCTAACCCACTGAGCCACCCAGGCGCCCCTTAGATGCTCTTTTAAAGTAACATGTCTTTTTCTCCATCTGCTTTCAGAGTTTTCTTTTGACTTTGTTTTTTAACATTAGATGTGCTTTTTTTTTTTAGAATAAAGAATATTTATTATGCTACCTAAGAGCATAAGCCTATTGCCAGTAATAACAAGGAAGAGTATCCCTTTACACTCTGTGAAGGATGATGAAGACATTGACAGAGGACAGAACTGATCTAGCCTTTCATGGAAGGCAGGTGCTTGCTGCTTCTTCTGTTATCACCATTCATGAATGAAGAAAAGAGCTGAACTGATGACCTCAGGTATGGTAAAAATCAACCTTTGACAGAACAATGAAGTCACAAAGAAATTCTGCATGGCTATATTCCTTCTAAGTCTTAGGAAATTTTACTCAGAGGCACTTGTCTGAGGCACCAGACATCATTAGGCCTTTCCTGGTTACTCTCAGGTCTAGAGTCACATGTGCTATAGGTCAGGGCAGCAAAGATACACAGCCATCTGTGCCTGGCTACTCGATGATTTTATTATCAGACATCAGTACAAGTTTCATTTGAAAGTGTATAGTTTTCCCCATATGTCCATTATGCTGCCTTCCCTTCTTTCCTCCGCCGTAGTTTTTGTTTCTTATTTAAACAAAAATCCCAAAAACATTAGATGTGCTTTTTAAAAATTTAATCCTGCATGTTGTTAAATATGTGGTATCATATCCTTTTCTATCTTTTCCATTATTGCTTCTGCTCCATTCTTAGTAAGAATTGGACTCCAAGACTCCAATTTGTATGTATTATATGTATTAGGTCTTTTCTGTTTATTTTTCACCATTTTTTTCTCTGTGTTTTATTCTGGAGCTTAGATGAAGAGTAGATGGACCACACCCTGAAAACTGCTCTCGTATGGTGCTACCCTCAAAAATAAACAGCTCTCCCTTCTTAATGGGCTCTGAAACCTAACGGCTTTTATTCTTAGCCCCATGAGTCTTTGGAACACAGTGTTCATTTTCTTACCTTCTGGATGAGAGCTTCCATTATGATGAACAGATTCCCCTATGAAAACACGAAGAGAAGAGTTTTATTTCTGTGGATATTCTTCTTGGATCTCAACTCCATAATACCTCACCATCTCTTTAATTTTACCAGCTTTACATAAGTTTAATTATTTTCTTAACTTGTCCAGCTGTTCTTTTGGGGAGGCCAGTTCAAATTCCCTGTTCTGATAATAATGATAGCAGATCTCCATCCATTTCATTTTGAAGTAAACTTTTTGCTGTCATCTTTAAAGCAAGATTAATCTGAAGGTTAAAATGTGATTATTTTTAAATACCTTATTGAGACATTTTAAAATATGCACAGCTTTGTAATAGAGAATTTTCATTCTGAACATTTGTGTAATGAAGGGTACACATCATCTTCATAGTTAAATTTGTCAGTAAATAAAAATGATTTAATTTTCTCCATTGGGCAATTTTTGAGATCTGCCAAAAATACAGAATAAACAAGCAAAACTCTTGAATATTAATTTTTAAAGATAGCACAGAGTTTGAGGATATATGGAGAGATGCCACCTAATTCTGTTTCAATAAAACGTCCATATATTTTCCTAGACCACTAAGAGTAGACTTCCTCAGAGGTCATTAGGTTGTTCCTCAGATACTTATTATTACTTTCATCTAGCTAAGGACTGCTTTCACTTCCTTGTCATAGATGCCACTCAGATTCTGATGAAAGCTCTGAATCTCTTTCTAAAAAAATAACTGAGGGTTATGGAGGGGAGGGGTGTCGGGGGATGGGTGAGGCTGGTGGTGGGTATTAAGGAGGGCAGGGATTGCATGGAGCACTGGGTGTGGTGCATAAACAATGAATCTTGGATCACTGAAAAAATAAAATTAAATTAGAAAAAAGAAATGACTAAGAAAAAAAGAAAGGAAAAAAGAAAACAAAAACAAAAACCAGAAAACAAACAGACAAAGGAAGATGCTTATAACCTAAAATATAAATATAGCTTCAGGGATTCAGAGACTAAGGCCTATTCATGGACACCGGGTTAAAAATTCCTGACCTGGTTTGAATAGTCTGAGACAAATTCCTTTTCCATCCAAATTTTAAAAATATTTTTACTTGCCTAATTGGGAGAATCCAACCGTGAATGTGTACACACATACCTACATACTCATATATTGAGAAACATTGTTTGAATTTCTTTCACCTTGCCAAATGGTTTGAAACCAGTTATTCAGAAACTCACTTCCATAAACCAACAAACAAGATACATATATATGGGCAAAACAAATGCTTAAGAGTATTTTTATTATAGGATTATGATTAGTAATAAATACTTTTAAAATTACACACATATCTGAAATAATTTATTAAAAAACTTTTTATTAATTCCTAAGTTCATTCCTAGGTTTTAATTTTCTTTTTGTATGGTCAGACATCACTACCACTCCATACCACTTTATATGACCAGGGTTTATATTTATATAGCATGGGCAAGGTTAAGTCTAAAAAAAGGACTTCAAGTATTACTTTTATTTCATTACCTTGCAAATTCATTTGAAAATGTTTTCCTCCTGAGAAACAACTTAAAATGGAAAATTTTGCACATATAACAGAAAGATAGAAACCTTTTTAGATCAGTTTCTATCATGGTGCCTAAAAAATCAGGAAAGTGATACCCTAATATAGCTAAATTGTATTAATGTTTGCTATTTTTAGTTCTCTCAAGATTGAAAGACTTTAATTCTAAGATGATAAAAATTGCCAGTTTAATTATGGAATAGCTGAAATACAGAAAAGCCTTATTAATTTAAAGTCCATTAATACAGTATTTGAGATAATTTGAAAAGCAAGAGTGCTGTTTATGCAATTTACGGATAAATAATTTTCACAAGTAAGTTAAGTATAAAGATTTTTAGGGACTATTTACTATTCTAGGAGAAGGAATTTTTAGTCACATTAACAACATCAATTTGCTGAGTTAATTCAGAGAGATTTTTATCTGTACATTACTGAAGATCCATGAGGTCCTCTGCTCTGGCACACTTTATTAGCAGAGTTTATTATGCTTCTACATGTAATAGAAAGGCAATTATATTAATATTCTAGAATTTCTTCCTTTCTTCATAGAGAGAGACCATGCACCTATTTACCCCATGAATGTGCAAACTAGTCTCCTCTATGAATTGGATTAGAGAGCCTAACATTAGACTTCATGCCAAATAAAGCGACCTATGGCCAAAAACATTCAAGGAAATGTAAAGAAGTAAATAAAGGCACACTTACACTTGTATGTCATCATGTGCAAACCAATCCATAAAGTAAGTCAAAAATCATTAGCTAATCTAATTAGGTAGACACAGAATCTATCTCAGCCGTATTTACTTATATGAATGGGAGAGGCGAGAGCAGGCTAACAGTGAATTGAGGGTGGAGGCTTGCTGGGCTATACTAGATTCCCTTTTAAGCCATTATCATTCTTTTCAAAGATTCTACCTATTTATTTGACAGAGGGACCGAGAGAGAACAAGGTCGGGGAGTGGCAGGCAGGAGTGGGGGAGAAGCAGGCTCCCCGCTGAGCAGGGAGCCCATGTGGGGCTCGATCCCAGGACCCTGAGATCATGACCTGAGTCGAAGGCAGACTCGTGATGGACTAAGCCACCCAGGTGCCCCTTTTAAGCCATTATCATGGAGTTTTAAATCTCATCTATCCCATGTCATTTATGTAATCAACTAACTACATAAAAATATAGCAATGGAAAAAGACCAGTTTAAAAAAATAGCAAATTAAGAATAATAAAGGAAGAAATAAGGAAACTACTTAAAAATAGTATAATTTTTCACAAAGAAAAACTTAAAAAATATAAGCAAAACTATATTAGGACTCATCATAGTGTTTTATCAGCTTAGGTGGATAATAGGTAAGCACAAAAATGTGCTTTCTATTAATACAAACACAAAAATGTGTTTCTATTAATATATATATGTCATCACCAGTAATTGGCAGATTAAAAAGTTCAATAATAGAATTATAAAGTAATTAGGAATAATTAAAATTGGGAATAAATATATTCACATATATAAAGGACACATAAGAAAAAATTGGGAATAAATATATTCATATATATAAAGGACACATAAGAATATATATTTTTTGGATTTTTAAAAATATTTTATTAATTAATTTGGAAGAGGAAAAGAAAGCAGGGGGAGAGGGAGAGGAAGAGACAGAGAATCCCAAGCAGACTCTGTGCTGAGTGCAGAGCTTGACATGGGGCTCGATCTCATGACCTATGCTAAAATCGCTAGTTGGTTGCTTAACTGACTGAGCCACCCAGACGCCCCTCCTGGTATTACTTTATTTGAACTTACTGATTTGGTAACATTGTCCTCCCACTGGCGTGCAAATTCCACGAGCATCTGGACTCAGCGCTCGATCCAAGGCTGGGCAGAGCAACCCACATTTGGGCCGGAGTTTCGGGGGAGGACACGCTTGGCCGGGCAGGATGCGAGGGGAGGGTTCAGGGTTGCTGCGGGGGAGAAGAGGGCTCAAGGCCAAGCGTGCACCGCGCACCCCCCACCAGACAAAAGCGCACTTAGATTTTGGAGTGGATAGAAATCATCAAATATTTGGGATGGTGTGACACAGGACAATACAGTTTTCCACCAAATATTCTTTGTGTTATGATCTGTTTAATCTATTCTTTAGTGTAATTTGCTCAATAATCTATTTTTAAGGGTTAATTCATTCTGACATTGACGACATAGCCATTTTTCCAGATATTTTTCTTTGAAACAGTGGCTACTCTATACTTTTCTGTTATTTATTTATTTATTTATTTACTCAATCAATCTTTGGCAACCTGACCTTTAATGTATCAGTCCTGACATCTATTAGGAAGGCTGACTAGAAAATGAAGAATTTGCCATCTGTGTGTCTTTCTTCAGGAAACAACCACCTGGATTTTGTTCAAAGGAAGTTGTTATGAAAAATAACAATGCAAATTCAGAATGTAATGTAAGACATTGACGTCTAAAATAGCTGCACTAGGAGAAGGAAAAAGGGCCAGGCTCGCCCTCCCAAAGGCTATGGACTACTACATCTCAACCCTCAACACCTCATCAGGACAGTCATCTTTGTCCAGGTAGGATCTAAACCTGCAAAGATAGTCTTATGCTTAGCAGGGGAGAAGGAGCTAGGTTGTGGAGACAGAACTTTGTGCAATTAAAACGGAAAGGGGATATATGAAAAGACAAGAGAAGGCAAAGCAATTTCTAAAATAAGTAACTTTGGAGGAAATATACTACCCGATTCAACATTTGTTATAAAGCTACAGTAATCAAAAAAGTGTGGGTTTGGTGAAAGGATAGTTACAGAACAGAATAAATGCAGAGAGGGACCAACACCAATACAGTGAACTAATTTTTTAATGAAACTTACAAAGACAACGCAGTGGAAAAAGAGAGTTTTGGAGTTAGAACAGTTTTATACACTTATGTGAAAAAAATGAACCACAACCTAAATCTCATACCTTATCCAAAAATTAAGAAAAAATAAATCATATACACTAAAGGTAAAGTTTAAAACTAACGGATTTTTTGAAGAAATCATAGGAGAAAAACCATGTGACCCTTCAGTGATACACAGATTTTAGATTCCACACCAAAGGCACAGCCCATGAACGAAACAAGTGTTAAAATGGACTTTATCAAAATTAATTTTTTTTTCTGCTAAAGGTGTTATTAAGACAATGGAAAGACAAATTTCAGATTAGGAGAAAACATTGCAAACCAAATTTCTGGCGAAGAACTTGTATCCCAAATATACACAGAATCTCAAAACTGGGGCGCCTGGGTGGCTCAGTGGGTTAAAGACTCTGCCTTCGGCTCAGCTCATGATCTCAGGGTCTTGGGATCGAGTCCTGCATTGCGCTTTCTGCTCAGCAGGGAGCCTGCTTCCTCCTCTCTCTCTGCCTGTCTCTCTGCCTACTTGTGATCTCTCACTTTCTGTCAAATAAATAAATAAAATCTTAAAAAAAAAAAGAAAAAGAAAACTTAAACTAATTTTTAAGCTGGGCAAAATACCTAAACAAATACTTCCCCCCAAAATATGCAAGTGTAAATTTTGTACACTCAAAGCTCCTCAACGTCGTTATTCTGTTCCATTTGTCTACATGTGTATTGTTAGGCCAGTACTGCACGGTCTTCCTTTCTTTTTTAAGTTTGTTTGTTTGTTTGTTTATGGAATCTCTACACCCGACATGGGGCTCAAACGGATGACCCTGAGATCCAGAGTCACATGCTCCGCTCTTCTGACTAAGCCAGCCAGGTGCCACCAAGGAAATGCAAATTAAACTCTGATGTGATACACTACAAACTTACTACGGTGGTTGAAATTTTAAGAAGTAATGATAATATCAGTTGCTAGTGAGGATGCTGAGCAATTGGAAACACTCTTGGCCATTGATTGCAGGAGTACAAAATGGTACAGACCCGGTGGACACGAGGTGGTAGTTTCTCATTGAGTTGAATGCATGCTTACCAAGTGAGCCAGCAGTGCATGTCTACCGTGAGCTTGCCCAGTTTTTTTTCTTTTTTTATTATTGTTATTTGCCCCAGGGGGGCTTGCCCAGTTGTTGACCAGATACCTATTAGTGGAAACAGAACCAGAACTGAAGGCATCTTTGAGTCATAATGACGTTTGTATTGGGATTGGCCTCTGATAATTGAATATTGCCACTTCCCAGCAGTGTGACTTCGGTCAAATTATTTAATCTTATTGAGTTTATATGTGACTCATAGGTTAAAGGGAGGTGTACCAATCTTGCAATCACACATCAGTATGAATATATTTAAGGTTGAATACCTTTTACTTTATAAGATAATATTTAAGGAATTTTGTATAATTATTATGATAACCACCATTATGATCCACAGTTTCTTGTTGTCATTTTAAAACTTTTTGGTCACATTGGAAAAATAGAGGAATAGAATGAAGGTTATCAAAAGGCATTTTCTATGAGAATGTCATATATCTTTTCCTGACCTTTCTCCTGGTGGAACATAAATGTTCAGACTTGGGACAGAGTGATGGCTGGACATCCACATGGATGTGTCTTTCCTCTGTTTAACCAAAGCACAACTATAACTACCCACTCAATCTTTGAAAACAGATAGGACTACATTGGGATAAGTCCGTAGCATATTTTAATCATCAACTATTTTATTTTTCAACTAATTATAATGAAACATGAATCATTTGAGGTTTATGGTATTTTTATTGCTAAAAATAGTGCTTTACCTAAGGTTTTATTGAACTGAGTGAGTTCAAGATATCGAATCCATTTCCCCTGATAATTTTTCAAACTATGATTTTATCCTGATCATTATAAAACATGTAAGAATGATGTCACAGTTTATTTGTGTAAGTTGTACAGTTTGATACACTATTATGTCCACTTTTATACTGCTATGTTTTTAAATAATACATCCTATTCTTTATTTTATTTTATTTATTTACTTATATATTTTTTACATCAGATACCTGCTTTTTTATTGTTCTTTTTAAATCATATTAAAGTTTTTATTTTAATTCCCGTGTAGTTAGCATACAGTGCTTTATTTGTCTCAGGTGTGCAATGTAGTGGTTCCACAATTCTATACACTACTCAGAGCTCATCATGATAAGTGTTCTCTTCATTCTTTTCACCCATTTCACCCATCCCCCCACCCACCTCCCCTCTGATAACCATCAGTTTGTTTTCTGCAGTTAAGAGTCTATTTCTTGGTTTGTCTCTCTCTCTTTCTCTCTCTCTCTCGTTTCCTTTGTTCATTTATTTTGTTTCTTAAATTTGACATAGGATTGAAACCATGTGGTATTAGTCTTTCTCTGACTTATTTCACTTAGCGTTGTAAGTGAGTCTTATACTGGATGGAATCTAGCTCCATCCATGTTGCTGTCAACGGTAAGATTTAATTTGGCTACTATAAATAACGCAGCAACAAACACGGGTGTGTCTATCCTTTTGAATTACTGTTTTTGTATTTTTGGATAAATCTCCAGTATTTGTGATTACTGAATCATAGGTTTTACCTTTTTTAACTTTTTGAGGACCCTCCACACCATCTTCCACGGTAGCTGCACCAGTTTGCATCTCCAGCCACAGGACATGAGGGTTGCTTATTCTCCATCCGCATCCTTGCCAACACTTGTGGTTTCTTGTGATTTTTATTTTAGCCATTCTGACAGGTGTGAGGTGACATCTATCTAGTTTTCACTTGCTTTTTCCTGATGTTGAGTGATGTTGAGCATCGTTATATGTGTGCATTGGCCAACTTGATAAATCTTCTTTGGAGAAATTTCTGTTCATGTCTTCTGCCCATTTTTTATTAGATTATTTATTTTTGGGGTATTGAGTTGTATCAGTTCTTTGTATATTTTGGATAATAACACTTTATCAGGTATGCCATTTGCAAATATCTTTTTCCATTCAGTAGGTTGTCTTTCAGTTTTGGTGATTGTTTCCTTCACTGGCAGGAATTTTTATTTTGACGCTGTCCCCATAACTTATTTTTGCTTTTAATTTCCCTTGCCACAGGATACCTAGCTTAAAAAATTTGCTATGACCAGTGTCAAAGAAGTTACTGCTTGTGTTCTAAAATTTATATGGTTTCAGGTCTCACATTTAGTCTTTAACCCATTTGAGTTTATTTTTGTGTGTGGTGCAAGGAAGTGGTCCAGTTTCTTTCATTTGCTTGTAGCTGTCAGTTTTCCCAACACCATTTGTTGAAGAGACGCTTTCTCCTACTGCACATTCTTGCCTATTCTGTCAAAGATTGGCCATATAATCATGGGTTTGTTTCTGGGCTTTCCATCCTCCTCTATTGACCTATGTGTTTATTTTTAGGCTGGTAACATACTCTTTTGATTACTACAGCTTTGTAGTGTAAGTTAAAATCTGGAATTGTGGTGCCTCCAGCTTTGTTTTTCTTTTTCAAGATTATTTTGGCTATTCAGGGTCTCTTGTGGGTCCATATGTATTTTAAGATAATTTGTTCCAGTTCTGAGAAAAATGTCTTTGGTATACTTAGTTTGAATATTAGCATTATGTATCTCCACTTGTACTTGAACAGATGTGAAAAATGATGGTTTTATAGTGTTCCAGATTTTTTCTTATTAATTATAACTTAATTGAAGATGAACTTAAGTGAAGTATTACATTTGAATTTTGTTTAGTAGATTTTTAAACTTGAAATTTCATTTTATATCATATTTTCAGTTCTGTGAGATATTACACTTATGTTGATTTAAATGTGAACAACCACTAGATTTAGCGATTATTTTTTTCACAATCTCTACTCCATTCTAGATTGGCTAGAATGAACTCTCTGATACCACAATTCAACTTAGAATACACTTATAAAATTTCCAAAAGTATTATTTAATTTGTGTAAGATTTGCCCATAATTAAAATGTAGATAATTAGAGAAAATAGAGACCTGACAAAAAGTTAAGATTCCATTAGTATTTCTGGCACCTTATAAGTCATCAACTAAAGAAATTGCTGAAAAATACCACCCTTAGGAGAATATTGATCTTCCCAATGCACTTCAGCTTCTCTAATAGTTTTCTTAAACATACAAATTAAGTGGGCTACAAAAGAAAAGGAGTCCTTGGTTTACTAAATAGGACTGGAAAAAGTCCTCTAATTGTTTTCCTCCTAAGCTTAACAGATAACAGAATAATTCATTTATGATGATCAAGACAACATTAATAGTTTTATAATTCATTAAGCTTAAATAGTTAATTTCCATGAATTAACCACTTACTCAATTTTATGTCAATTGACAATTGTCCTTTAATTTACAAAACTATTTTTAAGTCAATACAGTTATTTGGATGTCTTGAAACTATTATTTTAAGGAAATTAAATCAATTAAGTTAATTAAATTTGTTACAACAAAGATTCTTTATATAAAATATGAACTTGCCAAACGTTAGAACTTTTACGTATTTTAGGAGGTATCTCATCCAAGAATATATAAGAGAATAAAGTAGAAAAAGAAAAAATGGTGAGAATTTTTTATCATCTTAAAATTTTCTGTAGCACTGTATGTGGTAATTAGCAAATAAGTCACTATTTCTCACCATGAAGACTTGAAGAGGAAAAGCAAAGAATTGCAATATATACATTCTCCTATGACCTTCCTCTCTAGAGGAAGAAAGGGAGGGGAAACAATTTGATAAGTCAAATTTAAAGAAATTGGATAAAAAGTGAAGAGTGAGAGACAAGGTGGAAAGAAGTTTATGATTGATTCCCGTCCAACCGGAAGTAGAAGCATAGATTCGCATAAAAAGGGAGGAAAGGATAAAATAATCTTGAAGTCCTGTCTCCCTCTTCAACTTTCAACTACTGCCAGTATCCTCCCTATGACTCAAGTCATTATTTTGCATGATTTTGCATATATAGTAGAATTTATATGAAAATTCATACTTCTATAACACACCATCTTGCATTTAGGGGGAGATTAAGTTTTGCCAAGACCAGATAAAACAAACACATTATATTATTTTCAATTGTAAATGAACTTTAGAAAATAATTAACCTAGAGGTAAAAATGATAGTTTGTTACTTTTATGTGATAAATATTGAAACTGAGATTCATTGCACATTTATTTGTGATCTATGTTCTCAAAGGCTAGAGGACTTTGAAAAAAGTCTTCCTGTATATCTATCTCTCAGCCTAACCTGTTTTTGATTTGCTATGTTAAATAGAACGGTGATGAAATCAGACATATTTTGGCTTGAATGCCTGCTTAGCTTTTAGTTTAGTAAGTTTTTACAAAAGACCTGACCTTTCCATGCATCACTTTTCTCATCTGTAAAGAGTAGTCTTCTTGTACAACTTCTTTATTAAATTAGACAGTGTCAAGTCATTTGCACAATGTAAAAGAAATAATGTGTTTTGAATAGTGCTTACTACACTTGCAATTGTGATTTTCCAGGACATACTAGCAATAGTGCCCTCTTGATTCCAGAGAGCAAAATTCTATGACATCCCATAATCAGGCTCACAGCAAGATTCATTGGACCAGTTGTCTGTGCTTGTTGTCTCTTCAAGGTCAAAGGAATTTCTAACACATTTCACTGAGAGCCATTCTTTTCTGGGTTTTCTCTTTGACTTCCTGATCTCCCTGAACTATGTGACCAGCTCCATCATCACTTCCTGTAGAACTTTGGTTCATTATCTATTCATGACTCAGTGTTACAGCCTCGAACTTAGAGAATGTTGAGATGATTGCCACATTCCCGTGAAGCATGCTTTGATGCCTCGAACATCACCATCTAAGTCCAGGGATGACAAATGGTTGACACTTCCTCTCTACTTTCTCCTCAAATTGCCAAAACACTTCCACATGTCAACTCTCTGGTCCAGGCACCAGGCAAGGCAGCATCCAGGTGTATTCATATCTGTTCCTCCTACAAACCTCATCCTAGCTAAGGGAGTCTGCTTCATTTTTCCTGTCACTCATCTGTGAATTCAGAGTACCCCAATCTTGTCCATATTTTCTAGGTCCTCCTATGAAGACTCAACATCTCACAAGCCAATATTTTCTCATATTATGGGAAACTATATGTCCTAAAATTCAGCTGGATGTGTTAATCTAAGTCAAGTTTTATATTTGAAATTTTAATTTCTCATGACATTTGACATTAGATATTAGAACTAGAGATTGCTTTTGTAAATATATTTTGTATGGTCCAGTCTTGGCTAGATTGACTTGGTCCAAGTGAAGGAAGCTTCCCTCACTGAGAATCAAATTTCAAGTACAACATCTGAAACTTACTACCATATTACTAAGATAATTTTTGCTCCAGGACACTGCAGTTTAATTTAGGGCCTTACAAGGAAATGGCAGTGATGCTTTTGAGTTCTGGTCAAAGAAGATCAGTGTCATCTATTTTTATTTATTTATAATATTATGCAAAGCACATGCATAGTTTTGACTATTGCTGATTTGCCTGCATTGCTAATGGAGGGCTGATGACCTCTGTCTTTACCAAGAAAATATGTATTATCACAGGGTAACTATAATATTCTATCTGGGTGGAATATCATCCAGGCAGCAAAGGGCAAATGCAAACGGACAAAAGCAATTAATTTTTTGGATAGCGTGTTTCCATAATGGTAAATATTGAGATAGAATTTAAAAAACCGTATATTAACTCGATAGTTCCACATATTTATTTGACCAATTTTTGAATATTTGTTGGTTTCATTTTCTGGCTTCATTTGGATTCTTGGCATTATTTAGACTTAGATTTTGTTTATATTACAACATAATATTATATTATTGGTCATTTTAAATGGTTTTAGTAATTAATACATTTCTCTAGCATATACTTATCTCTAACATGTCTCAATTATTATTAATGGTTAATAAGTAATCAGAAGAAACACAGTCAATTTCACAATCCATGAAAGCAACATTAAGTTAAGTGATGCACATCTAGAATTCAATTTCACTTTAATGTCGTTTTGTGTACTAGGTTACTTGTATTAGTTGTCTGTGTTGATCTTGCTCACTAGACACTTTGGTAAAGTTCTGCTTTGCTGTACTGCTCAGATACAGAGTGATGAAATTCTTTCCCATGAATAGTTCTCCAAACATGTGAGAGAAGCATTAGAATGTGAAAAGCTACCATGAAAGATTGCCCTTAAAACAGAGCAACAAGGAGGTATCTTGAGTTTTGCATGTGTGAAGTGTCAATGTATTTAGTATCTCAAGAGGAAAACTGCTCATCTGGAGGTAACGTAATTGTCAAAACACTCCAGAAAATGGTTCATAAATGATGCCTCCTAAGAGGTGACAGAGCAAAGGCAAATAGAAAGCATGTGGATGATGTGAGAATATAGCAAGAAGATATAAATAGTCAACCACGAGGGAATAGCAGACAGAAATTGACTGTCAAACAGGATTACTTTTCGTAAAACTCAAGGATGACAAAATAAACATTGAAAGGGAGAAGGTAGAAATATGAGAAGGAAGGAGGAAAATACAGTAAATAAAAATCAGTTTAGATCCTCAAATGAAAGGTGTGGAAGTCAATCTAAAGACACATAGAGCCGTAACATGGGAGAGGAGGAGAAGGAGGAAGAGGAGGAGAAGGAGGAAGAGGAGGGACAGGAGGAAGGGGAGGGACAGGAGGAAGGGGAGGGGCAGGAGGAAGGGGAGGGGCAGGAGGAAGGGGAGGGACAGGAGGAAGGGGAGGAAGAAGATAGAGTAAGAAAAAATGGAACCATTTTTTGGAAACATGATTTTAAACTTTATACTCATTTCCTCTTATAAATTGCCCACAATACTGTAGTAGGGAGAACAGGCTAATGGCCCCGAAGACATCTGCGTACTAATGCCTGAAACCTGTGAATACGTTAGGTTACATGGCAAAAAGGAATTGGCAGTTATGATTAAGTTAAAGAGCTGGAGATGGGAGATAATGTCGGATTCCCTGGGTGGGCCCAGGGGAGTCGCAGAGGTCCTGATACATGGAAAGGGAGGCAGGAGAGTCAAGATCAGAGCGATGCAGCACAAGAAAGACTGGACCAGTCGTTTCTGGCTTGGAAGCTACGGGAAGGCAGCATACAGCGGGAACGCAAGAGCATCCGGAAGCTAGAGAAGACGCGCGAGGGGACATTCCCCTTAGCCTCCAGGAGGACAGAGCCTGGAAAATGCCTTGGTTTTGAGCCCAGTGACCCCATCTTGGACTTGAGACTTCCAGAACTGTAAAACTGTTGTTTAAAGCCACCAAGTTTGTGCTCATTTGTTATAGCAGCCGGAGGAAAGGAATACAAACACCACTCGGAAGTTGGCATTACAGCCTCATCACAAAGGAGAAAACTGAGTCCTAAATAGGCCGTGATATGTAACCCGAGGGACACTGCAGAGTCAGGGCTGAAATGCTGATTTAGCCTCCTCTCCAGCCTCACCGAGGGCCAGGATTTCAAACTGCCACTTCACTGTCGACATACCAATGAAATTATTAAGAAACAAAGTATAGTTTTAAAATGAGCCTCTTAAGATAACCCATAACAGTTTTATGGTTTTCTGGCCAGTGTTGAGCAGGTGTGTGTTTGTATGGTTTCTCAGGCAACTGAAATGATTAGATTTGAACTAATTAAACAAGGGGACCAGTAGACTGCAGTGTCCCTCATGGCTTGGCCAACCAATTCTTAACCTATACATGACAAAACTGAAACCTAAGATTAACCAAGCACAAGTTGCCGACGAGGCTTTCAGCTAGAGCCAGTCAATAATTTCCTTGCTTTGCTTCCACCTTTTTTTGGTAAAGTCTCTCCCCAAACTCCTAATCACTTCTGGTCTGGTGCTGAGCACTCAGAATTGATTTCTTTTCCCTCATATAAACTTTATTTTTTAAATTAGTTTTATTTTTTGGATACACCTCAGTTTACCTTTTAACAAGGTGTGATGTTTTAGTGAGCCTGTGTCCCTGGGCTGTGACCTTGACGAGAACTTTTTGGTCTTATTCTCGCCTTCTCCCCACGTAGCTGAGATAGGAAGTGCAGGGGGCTGGAGCTGGGTCATTTCCCTTCCCCACAATAAAGGCTACCGGGGGGGGGGTGTCAATCTGGGTGTTTCCCTTCTTCCAAATCTTTTAGGCTCTGATAAAATAGCTTCTTTTCAATAGCAGTCCTTTGGTTAGGAAAAGAATATTTTGGGAATACTCTGAAATGGTCATTGGCCCCCTTTTCTTCACAAACACAAGACCAAGGGGATTTTTCTGCCGTCTTCACCCTGAGAGCCTGTCAGGCTCGTGAGGTTGAAACTCACAATGTCTGAAGGCCCCTGTAGACTGGGCCCTTCTGGGCATTAGGCTCTCTCTCCAGTTCACGGAAAGTCTCCTGCGGCTGCTGGGGAATGACTTTCTCACCGGTCCCAGCACCGCCAGCAGCCTTCTGTCGCTGGAGACCCGTGATTCTCCGAATCGTTTAACTCTCCAGAGTAGCAGCTAGTCCTGTGACCTCCATTCCCTGTGGGATCTCAAAACAGTTGTTGATTTTCAGTTTGTTCAACTTTTTCCAAGCTCTCGTCACGTTGGACCAGAAAATGGAAGTCTGATGTGTCTTTTTGATATGATTATGTTCGATCATGGTCTTGTATATTTCTTGCTCAATCTTAGAATTAAACATTATTGAAGCTCTTATTTTGGTGGTGGTGGGAGAATCTACTTGGGATTCTTTTATTTTAGTTCCTCATAAAATACCTACAATTAAATGTATATTACTTGGTCAAGATCTGGAAAAAATAATATCAAAAATGGTTTATGCTCAGTGCATTTTTTGTGAGTGGGACAAGACAAGGGTCGAATTCAATTGTGCTACATGCTTTTCTCCAGTTTTTCCGGCACATTTGTTGATGGGACTCTCTCCCCCGCCCCCCCAGGTATTCTTGGCTTCTTCTTCAGTATTAGTTGACTTGTATGCTGGGATTTAATTCTGGGGTTTTTATTCTGTTCCAATGATACGTGTTTGTATTTTTTGTGCCAGTACCTCTCTGTTTTATTACCGTGGCTTTGTAGTATAGTTTGAAATCAGGCAGCACGACACCTCCAGCTTTGTTCTTTTTTTCTCAGGATTGTTTTGGCTATCTGGGGTCTTTCATAGTTTCTCACACATTTTAGGAATGTTTCTTCTATTTCTGTGAGAAATACCTTTGACATTTTGATCGGGATTGCGTTGAATCTGTAAAAGGCTTTGGGTAGTATAGCTATTTCAAAAATATTAATTCTATTTTGGTTTGGTTTGGTTTGGTTTCAAGAGTAGATTTTACATATAACACCTAGTGCTCAGCACAAGTGCCTCCTTAATACCCATGCCCCACTAGCCCACCCCCCACCTACTCCCCCCATCGACCCTCACTTTGTTCTCTATAGTGAAGAGCCTCTTATGGTTTGCTTCTTCTCCTTTTTTTTTTAAGATTTTGTTTATTTATCTGAGAGAGAAAGAGACAGAGAGAGAGCACACAAGTTGGGGGTAGGGGGAGAAGAGGCGGAGGCAGAGGGAGAAGCAGACTCCCCGCTGAGCACGGAGCCCAAGCAGGGCTCAATCCTGGGAACCTGGGATCATGACCTGAGCTGAAGGTAGACTCTTAACCGCTGAGCCACCCAGGTGCTCCTGCTTCCCTCTTTTTTATTTTCCTTCCCGTAGGTTCATCTATTTTGTTTCTTAAATTCCACATATGAGTGAAATCATATGGCATTTGTCTTTCTCTGACTGACTTAGTTTGCTTAGCATAATATACTCTAAGTCCACCCATGTCATGGCAAATAAAAATATTAATTCTGGCAATCCATGAACATGAGATATCTTCCCATTTCATTGATTTCTTTCAGAAAAGGTTTATAGTTTTCATTGTACAGATATTTCACTTCCTTGATTAAATTTATTTCTAAGTATCTTTACTGGTCTTGATGCTATTGTGAACGGAATACTTTTCTTTGTTTTCTTTTCTGATCTTTCATTGTTAGAGTAAAAGAATGCCACTTATTGCTATAAGTTAATTTTGTATATTTCCACTCTACTGAAATCATTAATTCTGACAGTTTTTTGACTGACTCTGGGATTTCCTAATTAAAAGTCCAAACTGTTAGCAAGTAGTGACAGTTTTACTTCTTTCTTTCTGATTTGGATGTTTTTTATTTCTTTTATTCTGAATTCTTGCCTAATTGCTCTAGCTAAGATTTCCAGTACTACATTAAATAGAAATGGTGGGAGTGGGCATCTGTCTTGTTTCTGATTTTGGAGGAAATGCTTTTAAATTTTTTCCACTCAGTAAAATGTTAGCTATGGGTTTGTCATATATGGCCTTTACTGTGTTGAGGTATGTTCCTTCTATATCCAATCTGTTAAGGGTTTTATCGTGAAAGGATGTGTTTTGTCAAATTCTTTTTTGGTGTCGATTGAGATGATTTTAATCTGTCATTTTATTGATGTGATGTATTACACTTATTGATTTGTGTGTATTGGACCATTCTTCTACCCCAGGGATAAATCTCATTTTATCATGGTGTATAATCCTTCTAATGCATTGTTGAATTGGTTTACTAATATTTTGTTGAGAATTTTCCATCTATCTTCATTAAAGATATTGACCTATAGCTTTCTCGTGATATTTTTATCTGATTTTGGTATCAAGGTAATGCTTGTTTTTTTTAGAATAAGTTTGGAAGTGTTCCTCTTCTTTAATATTTTGGAAGAGTTTGAGAAAAATTAATATCAATTCTTATTTAAGCATTAGGTAGAATTGTCCAGTGAAGATGCGTTTTTCTGGAGTTTTCTCTATTGGGAGATTTTTGTTTTTGTTTTTGTATTTTTAATACTGATTCAATTTCTTTACTTGTTATTGTTTTATATTTTCTGTTTCTTTGTGATTCAGTCTTAGTAGGTTGTGTGTTTCTAGAAGTGTATTCATAGTAGTCCCTTATGATTCTATGTATTAACATAGCATTAGTTGTAATGTCTCCTCTTTCATTTTCAATTTTATTTAGTTGAGTCTTCTCTCTTTTATTCTTAGTCTAGCTAAAGATTTATCAATTTTGTTTATACTCTCAGAGCACCAGCCCTTACTTTTGTTGATTCTTTTTATTATTTTCTGCTCTCTATTTTATTTCTGTTTTGATTTTTTATTGTTTCCTTCCTTTTGATTATTTTGGGCTTTATTTTTCTTTATGTTCAGTTAGCCACTGTATAATATATCATGAGTTTTTGATGTAGTGTTCAGTACTTCATAATTTATGTATAACACCCAGTGCTCATCACAAGACATGCTCTCCTCAATACCCATCACCTTGTTACTCCCTGTCCCTCCCCCCTCCTCTCTGAAACCCTCTGTTTCCTGTGGTCCATAGTCACTCATGGTTCCTCTCCCTCCCTGATTTCTTCCCCTTCAGATTTCCCTCCCTTCCTCTATGGTTCTCTGTGCTATTGCTGAAGCAATAGCACGGTTCTTCTTTTTTTAGTTCTTCAAAGTGTAAAGTTAGGCTGTTTATTTGAAATCCTTCTAATTCTTAATATGTGCATTTACTGCTATAAAATTTCCTCTTAGAACAGCTTTTGCGGGACGCCTGGGTGGCTCAGTTGGTTAAGCAGCTGCCTTTGGCTCAGGTCATGATCCCAGGGTCCCGGGATCAAGTCCCACAATGGGCTCCTTGCTCAGCAAGGATCCTGCTTCTCCCTCTGCCTCTGCCTGCCACTCCGCCTGCTTGTGTACTCTCTCTCTCTCTCTCCGACAAATAAATAAATAAATAAATAAATAAATCTTAAAAAAAAAAAAGAACAGCTTTTGCTGCATTCCACAATATTTGATATATTGTATCATCATTTTCATTTGTTGTAAGATAATTTTTAATTTCCTGTTTGGCTTCTTCTTTGACCCAGTGGTTACTTAGAAGTTTGTTGTTTAGTTTCCACATATTTGTAGATATTCTCAGTATCCTCTTGTTAATTTCTAGTTTCATGAAGATAGTTGTTATATTTCAGTCTTCTTAAATTTGCTAAGTGTCAAGTGCCCTTGGGAAAAACGGGTGTGCTGCTATTGGATGGAATGCCTTGTTTATGTATGTTAAGTCTATTTGTTCTAGACTATGGCTCAATCTGAACATGTTCTTGATTTTTTTTTTCAGGACATCAGTTCCTTATAAATAATGGGGTAGTAAAGTCCTTTACTATTATTGTATTATTGTCTATCTCTCCTTTAAGAGCTATTATTATTTGTTTAATATATTTTGGTGCTCAGATGTTGGGAGCATATATATATATATATATATATATGATTTTATTTATTTGAGAGAGAGAAGGAGAGCATGTGAGGGGGGAGGGTCAGAGGGAGAAGTAGACTCCATGCTGAGCAGGCAGCCTGATGCGGGGACTTGATCCTGAGACTCCAGGATCATGACCTGGGCTGAAGGCAATTGCCCAACCAACTGAGCCACCCAGTGCCCAGGAGCATATATACTTATAATTCTTTATCTTCTTGATGTACTGACCCCTTTCATCATTGTATAGTGAACTTCTTATTCTCTCTTTATGTATTTTGGCTTGAAGTCCATTTTATCTGACAGAAGTATGGCTATACCTGCCTTCTTTTGGATGCTATTTGCATGAAATTTCATTTTCCATCCTTTCACTTAGAACCTATGTGTGTCTGCAAAGCTAAGTCTCCTATAGACAGAATTTAGTTGGATCTTGTTTGTGTTTATTTGTTTGTTTGTTTTTTAATCCATCCAGTCAACTTGTGTCTTTTGATTGGTGAGTTCAATCCATTTACATATAGAGTGATTATTGATTTGTAAAGATTTACTATTGTCATTTTATCTTTGGCCTTTTGATTATTTTTCTCTCCATTGTTTATTTTTACTTCTGTTTCTGTCTACCTTTGTAATTTGGTGATTTTCCATAGTGAGTTGCTCAATCTTCTCCTTTTTATGCTTTATTTCTCTGCTCTAGATTTTTGTTTTGTAGTTATCATGAGGTTTAGAGGGGAAAATAATAGAGATAAAATCTCCTTTTATGCTGATTTTGTTACCAAATTGTAGTAACTTAGAGTTATTTTTAATGCTCTTCTGCTTTAGTTTTTATGCTATAATTAAGGACTTAATATACTATTCTCAGAAATAGTTACGGTTTTCTAATTATGACATTTTATCACCTTTTGTGTATTTTCATCTTTTTGTTTTAGCTTGAAGAGTTCCAACATTTTTTCATGGGGCAGATCTAGTGGTGGTAAACTTCCTTAGTTTTTGTTTGTCTGGGAAAGCCTTTATTTCTCCTTCATATATGAATGATAACTTTGCTGGATAGAGTATTCTTGGCTGGCAGTTTTTATCTTTCAATATTTTTAATATGTGATTTCACTTTCTCTTGGCCTATAGAGTTTTTCCTGAGAAATCTCCTGATAGCCTAATGGGTGTTCTTTTGTAGATTATTGTCTTTTTCCCCTTGGCTCCCTTTAAAATTCCTTCTTTATCATTGACTTCTGACAGTTTTTATATAATATGCCTTGAAGCAGTTTTTTTCAAGATAATAAGGTGTTTTATTAGCTTCGAGGACTTGCATATCCAGTTCCTTCTCCAGGTTGGGATGTTCTTTAAATAAACTGCCTCTTCAAATAAACTGCCCCTTCTCCATTTCTTCTTCTTGAATATTCATTATTTTTATGTTGGCTTTTTTAATGCGGTCTGATAGCTCTCATAGGATTTCTTTACTTATTTTAAATCTTAATTTTCTTTTTTATTCCACCTGAATCATTTCTAGAATCCTGTCTTCCAGCTCACTAATTCTCTCTCTCATCAGAACTGCTCTATTTCCAGTGTATTTCATTGCATTCTTTATCTCATTTATTGAGTTCTTTAGTTCCAGAATTTTTGTTTGGTTCTTTTTTAAGAATTTCAGTCTCTTTGGTAAAGTACTCTTTCTGTTCATCAATTTTATTCCTGAGGTTATTGTATTGCCTTTCTGAGTTTTCTTGTAGTTCACTGAATTTCTTCATAAGAGCTATTTTGAATTCTTTATCAGATCACAATATTCTATATCTTTGGGTCTGGTTGTTAGAAAATTATTTTTTTTCATTTTGTGATAACACATTACCACAATTTTTCATGGCATTTGATGAAAACTTCCTCTTCCACCACATTTAAAGTAGCAGCACCCTTCTTATTTAGGCAAAGCTTTGTTTATTTTGATGCTACCGGTTCAACAGGTTGATAGTTAGAAATCTTCCTTTTGTTTCCTAGAATGTAATGCTATTGTCAAGGTTTTTGATTTTTTTCTTACTAAGGCTGACTGGAAGTTAAGGTTGGGAGCAAGAGTATGTTAAACAAACAAACAAACCAAGCAAACAAATGCAGTGGTATTAAAAGGGTTTCAGCAGAATGGAAGGAGTTGTGTACTTAGCACCTGGGGCTTTCGGTGTGCCCCGCATCCTCCAGTGGTAGTGATGGTGGGGCGGGGTCCAAGAAGCCCATGGTCCAGAATCCTGGGGCAGACAACAGCAGACACTTTCCTTCAGACCTTCGTGTCTGCCTATTTCCTTTTCCTTTTCATCCCCTCTGTCACTACGGCCTCTGCCCAAAGACAGCAACAGGTCTCTCTATGTGCAGACTGTGTATCTGGGAAGACCCCCATTCATTGCCTTCCTTCTGCCTCCTCTTCCAGAAAGGTTGCTCTTCCCCACTGTGGGACTTAACACCTTCCCTGACACCACTGTCTCTTCTACTGTCCAATCCGCTCGCTTGTGGGTACAGAGCTATGTGGATTTCTTGGGTGGCCTGATATGCTGTGCACAGGCAAGTTTTTCATTCATGGATGTCTGATTAGTTGCAGATAATGGGGAAGAGAAAAAGGAAATGGCCCAGACCACTGTTTCTTTATGTAATCTCTGCAGCCGGGACTGGGGCTCAAACTTACAACCCTGAGATCAAGAGCTGCATGCTCTTCTGACTGATCCGACCAGGTGCCCCCAAGATTTCTTTTTGTTGAGGTTGGTATTTGAAGACACACTTGGCATATTGACGGTGTTTATTGTTACAGATTTGTCATATCTTACAGGTCTTTTCAGGGCATAGATGTAGACAAATATTATTTTTGAAAGAAAAATAAATTTGAGTTTGTATCAATATTTTGACTCAAATTTAAGATTACCAGAAATTTACTTAATTACTTTGAATTTATATTTTTAATTTCTTTTCTATTGCCTTTAAAATTGTTCCTAATGATATTGAAACACCTCTTATTGATTTCACATACAAATTTAATAGTTTAAATATCACAAACTTTATATCACTACTAACAGCAATACTCGTGAATACCAGCTAAGTTGTCTTCATTTGTTTTGTCCTTATCCCAGTAAGCATCTTTGAAGTCACTTTTGGTGGGTTCTGCCACCCATTTGATATAGTTAATCTATTTTGCATGACATCATCTCCTTAATTTTTGCTTGATTAGTTCTCATAGGGAGACTTATATTTCCCTGCTTCTCTGACTTTCATCAACTAGGTCATGTGGGGGAAAGATCTGTTTCACTTTGCTGTTACGTAGTGAAGAAAAATCAACTTAAGTGGCAGGAGTAGAGAAATAATGAACTTGAGAATTTGAACCTAGACTAGGATTTTACAGAAATAATACACTGTCATGAATTCATGTGACTTATGTAAGATTGACCCTCACATTTTGTCATAAATCAACACTCTGCAACTAGGAATATCCACTATGTTGAAAATCACACTTTTCCTGCTAGTGCCATCTCAAAACAAAATTAGAGGAAGAGGCATAAAGAATACAAATTCTATCTAGTCATTAAAACTTCAATGCAGTGTTAAATAAGTCTCAGAGACTGTATGTGAGAATTATAAAGCGAGCCAGGAAAGTTCCAATATTTTACACATCCATCACTTCACAGACGTTGCAAGTCCCAAATCTATTTTTCAGAGGCTGTTTCATCTGCCTCACTTCCAACATGTTGGAACATGTGATCTCAGCTTCTTGTTTGTTCATTTAGCTAGTATTGTACTTCGAGTCTTTTCTTTTCCACCCGATCACATCATCAACTGTGTTCCTGGATCCTTTATTTATATGGAAGCTGTTTGTTAACATTTGGTAAACCATTTAAAAGACAGTTGGAAAGATGGGATCGGGAAGGAGACAAACCATAAGAGACTCCTAATCTCACAAAACAAACTGAGGGTTACTGGGGGGTGGGAGGGTAGGGAGAGGGTGGATGGGTTATGGACATTGGGGAGGGTTTGTGCTATGGTGAGTGCTGTGAAAGGTGTAAGCCTGATGATTCACAGACCTGTACCCCTGGGGCAAAAAAAAAAAAAAAGACAGTTGGAATTTAAAACAACAAATAAGCAAACATAAAAACAGTAAGTAGAAACTCCAGCAGTACTTATTTTTTCAATATTTCTTCTTATTATCTTCTTTGTCATACTAAGAAATGGATGGCTTCTGGAATCGACTTAGATGAGAATATTTCCAGATTCTTCTTTTGTTGTGGATGAATCTTTTAACATTATATAGTCATTCTTAGGCATAGCTCAACTTCCCATTTTATAAAGAAACAAAATAAGTGGTCAAAAAATTAAATATGTCAATGATTACATTGATCTTCACCAGAGTAAATAAACTAGTGAAATATTGAAACTAATATGTGCATAAATTTGCCACAAGAGACAAAATGTATGTTTGTGTGATAGTTATCACCTACATGAAACATAAAAATGTAGGCGATATTTTAAACTACAGTCAAGGAGATTTTTGAAATAAGTGGCAGTGTGAGGACAATGTTTCACATTGAAAGGACCAATTGTTGATAAAACTAAGGCCAACAGGAAAAAAATTCTTATTATCTCTAGTAACTAGGGAGGCTTATCATAAATCATTTTGATAAATTTTTGAGGGATACAGTGCCACCAGCATAAGACAGAATGTAGGCATGCGAGTATGGCTGACAAAGTCTTCTTCCTGAAGTCAGGGAGTGGAGCAAATTATAGATTTAATTTATAGATTAAGATTCAGAGAACACTACATACAGATCTCATTCAGGTTAGTAAAGCTGCATCGCTGGAAGGGGCAAGCAGGGGGGAACTAGACCTGAGTCCAGATCTTCCTGCCCACAGGGACATGCGCCACCAGAATGGCAGACAGACAGCTGGTTGTTAGTGGATGTGATACAATGGTATAGTTGCTTATTCAAACCCCGGAAACACTAACTGCAGAGTTGATGAGAACCTTAATCAATCAAATACAAGTCAAAGTTGAGAAATAAAGAACCAACACAAATAAGGTGTGGTAAGGGCAAGAAACAAATAACAATATGGATGTCACAACACATCAGTAAGCATAATAAAGAGGAAATGATTAAATTCTCTGTCTATTTTTGACTTACAAAATAGTGCTGTTCTACTGGGCATTACATCTTCCTTTATCTCATCCCAAATATACTTATTCTAGAGTCATAGTGTTTACAAAATTATTTTCACTTGAAATCCATCATGTTTCAGTGACTCATTCTGTTGGTTGCCTTTCTGAGCATTAGAGTGCATCAAACATTTCGTTGTTATGGCTTACAGACCTATTTTGAGTGTTTTTAAAAAATTTTTAATTTTTTGTCTCTTTTTTGGTTCACCCCACCCCATGCTCATGTCTTCCCAGTCGTACTTCCCAGCCTTTTCCACCTGGTGCGCCAGGCCCCAGTCTCACAGTGTCTTCAAGAGACGGGTGAGGGGTTCTGCCCTGTGCTCACCCAGTCACAGATCCAGCTAGTAGCTCCGCTGAATCCCTGCTGAGGAGATGGTTCTCTTTCCTAGGCTCACTTTCTACAGCCATTAGCTCCTGGTCCAGGTTATCGGTATGCAAGGTTGTGTTTTCTCTCTTTGAAAGCAGGCAGGTAAGGAGTACAATGGCACTGTTCTATCCTCGCTTTCAAGTCTGGGTCTTACTTTTTTAAAATTTATCCGAAGTGGATAGTTTTGGTCTCACAAGCTCAGAGATGAGAAGGCTCACAGCATTAGGTCTGATGTTTGCATTTCTGTTCTATTCTCGTTACTGAGCATGAATATGTCTTTTCGGTTCTATTATTATTGCTGCTGTTGTTTGGAGCACGGGAGATGTCCACATGGGAACACACGTGACCAAGCTGAGTCTTCTCCCTTTCACTCTGGCTTTTGTATGCCCATCAAAACTCTTCTTACTCAAAACCTTATGGATATTAAAAACTTCCTAGCTCACAAGACCTATGCTCATGTTCAGTCCTCATCTTACCACACACCTCAGCACTACCTGAAACAGGTAAACAATTCCCTCTCTCCTGAAGTTTCCTTTTCTCCATTTAAATGATGTATTATTCTGGGTTCTGCTTACATTTCTCATCAGGAATTCTTAGTTGTCTTTTGTCATTATTTTTATTTGCCTATCTTCTAAATGCCAAGTTACTTAGCGTTAAGTCTTCTTCATGTTTTTCCCCCTCTTATGGTCCATCACAGCTATAATACAGTGCAATCTTTAGACATGATTTAAGGTTTTCAATTCTGAGAGTCACAGGCCTTATGGTCTTTGTTTGATGAGTTGCTTAACTTTCCTGTGTCTCAGATTTATCATCAGTAAAATGGAGCCGATAATATTTATGGTAAAGTGTGTTTTGAATATAAACTGAGATAACACATTTAAAGCACTTAGCACTGTGCCTTAGTACTCAAGAAATCTTAGTAATATTTTTATTATTTTCCGTCATCTATATACCAAGAACTTTCAGATTTATAATTCCCCTGGATTTTTCTTTTGAAATTTTGAATTTTCTCTTGATATAACTTGACCTAACCCATATGCCTCAAGCATAAATGTTCAGAATTGAATCCCCGAGTTCTTACTCATAAGCAAATTTCACTTTATCACATTTTAGTAAAAGATACTCAGTGATAAAATTCAACAAACAAAAAGATTATTCACATTATTCTTTTTATTCTTCAGCCCTTAGTCCCTCACTAAGTCTAGCTAGTTCTATTTACCTTGTTTTAATGAGGTCGTTCTTATTTTTTCTCCCCCTTCTACAAAATCTGCATGGTCTCCTACTTCAGTGACTTTGACAATGGAATCATTTGCCTCCCATCTCTAACTTGTTCTCTACACAGCAGCTACAGTGGTTATTTTACAATGAGTATAAATAGAAAGTGACATATACCTTGGTTTAACATATACTATTTTTAAGTTATTTTCCATTAATTGTTGTTGAGACTCCAGCACAAATACGCTGAGTTTTCAATGTACAGAACATTCCCCAAATTTTCACTTGTTTAGAGGAAACAACCTGAGATTAGGAAATATTATTTTCAAATGAGTAAATAACAAGTGTAACAGAGTCACTTAAAAACATGCTGAATATAGTAAAAAACAGATATAAATTAGATTGAGAAATTAGTATGTAAAAATAAATAAACATGAACGAATAGATAAGAGTTACTGAGAAAATTAACAAGAGCTTCACAAAAGGCATTCCAGGGATAGAAATAAAATAATAAGTGGAGGAGAATCAGACATTGAGGACATAAAAGAAGAAAATAGCACTAAGACAAAAAGAGGAGAAAAAGTCAAGACGCTAGAATTTTAAAAAAACTTCACCAATGGACACTTGGTACATTTAGAGATATCCATACCTAGATATGTATCTGGATACCTTGTGAGGGGAGCTGATGTGGAAATTATCATTCAAAATGTATGCCTTAGCTGAAATAGTAAGTACTTGATAAATATGAGCTATATTATGTGATAATGTACTTCTAAAAATTCTGCAATAGTAAGAATAAGAATTTCCTGAAGAAAAACACTTATGAAAAAATTATTTGATTTTGAAACCTTAGAATAGCAATATCAACAACTTGACCACAAGAAAAAATATTGCAGGCATTCATGCAACTTTGTAGGGCTACTAACAGAATTTTAAATTTCATAACATATTATTCCAGCATGATAAGCATGAACATATTGTGATGAAGAAAAGATAATAGAATGTAATTTGTAAATAGTTTTGGAAGGCTAAATGAAGAATGTGCACTTAAAAAAATACTAGAGGGCGCCTGGGTGGCTCAGTGGGTTAAAGCCTCTGCCTTCGGCTCAGGTCATGATCTCAGGGTCCTGGGATCGAGTCCTGTATCAGGCTCCCTGCTCAGCGGGGAGCCTGCTTCCTCCTCTCTCTCTGCCTGCCTCTCAGCCTCCTTGTGATCTCTCTCCCTCTGTGAAATAAATAAATAAAATCTTAAAAAAAAAACAAAAAAACAAATAAAAACATAAAAACATAAAAATATACTAGAAGCCTGTCCTTAATTTGGGATAATAGGATTCTGAACAATACTATTATAAGTAAAACTTTTACATACGTTTTTATTCTATTTCAAGAATTCTCACAGTTAGTCATTTTAATGACTACATCTAAAGGTTGAACATACGTATGTGTGTTTATTGAAGTGTGTAAAATTAAAATAGCACTTTTCTCTGTGTAAATGTGTTCAGCTATGCAATAAATCAAAAGTATAGCCTAGAACTCATTTCCTTCCCTTGTATGGCCTAATGGGAAAATAGGAACTAAAAAGCAAAGGATTACATTTTCTTCCTACTATAACAGATGGATGATCATTTCCAGAACAAAGATGTGTTCCAAACAGAAATAAGAAAATTTCAGTAAATGTGAAAAAGGGTGTTGTGCATTTTCAGTTTTCTCTTCTCCATTCCTAATTAGAAGTGCATTTATCTGATGGACAAACAATTGGTATCTGGATATAATTATAGAGTACCCATAAATAGCTGATTTAGTCTTGGTAAAATTTTAAAGCAAAATAATAGTATAATGTAATTAACTACATAGAGTAGTGCAGTCATCCTTTCCTATTTTCAAAAGAGTGAGGCTGACCTTTAGTAACAGTGCCAGGAAAATAAAGTCTAAGGATGAACTAAACCTTAAGAGAAAAGTTAAGGTTAATAACATCTCCTTTTAGTTTTAATCTGTGTGAGAACTGATAGTTAGTGAGAACTGATATTACCTGATAGAAATGGTAAGCATGGTATTCAACTTCTATTGTGTTTCTTTCTCTGTAAAGTAGAGTAAGGTTAAAAACAAGAACTGTAGAACTTTTTTTCTGCCTGGCATGTAAGGAGTTTGGAAGTTACCACTCTGTGCTGAGAAAGTGTAAGCTGGGGACACCTGGGTGGCTCAGTTGGTTGAGTGACCGCCTTTGGCTCAGGTCATGATCCCGGAGTCCTAGGATCGAGTCCCGCATCGGGCTCCCGGCTCCAAGGGGAGTCTGTTTCTCTGACCTTTTCCCCTCTCATGCTCTCTTTCACTCTCTCTCTCTCTCTCTCAAATAAACAAATAAAATATTTTAAAAAATAAAATATTAAGAAAAAAAGTGTAAGCTGAACAAACAGAAAAATCAACACTTCTTAGATCCATATGAGAAGTGAGGTCACATGGCAAATTGCTGCCCCTAAATTGATTAGAGAAAGGTGAATAATCTTAATTTATGAGAACAGAAACCCACAAACAGAAGCTTCCACAGAAACTCATGCCAGGGTAAAATCCTAAATTTTATTGGCAAATTGCTAGAGGCTCAGTGTGGTAAAGTTTAAAGAGTGAAAAATTCCAGAGGTGCCCACTCTTTAGTGAGCTTTAGCTCCAGGAACTGGGACAGGTGGTCGCAGGGAATATAAAAGAATAAAATAATTTATTCAGAATAAAATCCCATAGTCCTTCTGGCACAGAACAGGAAAAGAAACTATTTTTAAATATTCCACAGCATCTTGTCCTTCTTAACAAGGTCTACCTTCAGGAGAAACTACTTCACCAGAGTGTAGCCTGCTGGGGTTTTATCAGAACTTAACTGGCCTGAGGGGAGAGAAATACCCAGCTGCAGACCCGTCCAGCCCTTCTGCCTCCCCCGAGGTGGGTGGGTGGGGGATCTGAGAAGACATGTGAGGTGTGCAGTTCACAGCACAGGAGCACCGGAAGCTGAGACCTAATAGGATACAGAAATCTTCCTCTCCACGCTCCCTCAGCGTACCACCACGTCACTAACGACTTATTTCTAGTAGTCCT
Source organism: Ailurus styani (assembly GCA_002007465.1). Lineage (NCBI taxonomy): Eukaryota > Metazoa > Chordata > Mammalia > Carnivora > Ailuridae > Ailurus > Ailurus styani. The sequence continues at coordinate 12,630 of LNAC01000813.1, read as the reverse complement.
TCAACCTATTGCAGAATGCCTGGTTGTCACAAAGGAAAGATTATATGTCACACTAAATAGCAAACAAAACAAAACAAAACAAAAAAACAAAAAAACAAAACAAAACCCAAAAACCAAAAAACAAAAAAACATAGTTTGAAGAGATAAAGTGAGCATCAGAAGCAGACTCAAATATGGCATGGATGTTGGAATCATTAAATTGGGAATTTATTTTTATTTTCAGGTTGGGAATTTAAAACAACTCTGATTAATCTGATAAGAACTTTAATAAGTACACACCAAACAAGAACAGATTGCCAGTGCAAGCACAGAGATGGATATTGTAAGACAGAAACCAAACAATAGGCTGGAGATCAAAAATGCTGTAAAAGAAAATGAAAAAAATAACCGTTGATGGGCTTATTATAGAGTGGTCACAGCTGATGAAAGAATCTCTGAGTTTGAGGATATCTCAATAGAAGCTCCAAAATTAAAAAGAGATACAGAGAACAATGAAAAACTAGAACAGAACTGTGAGACGACAAAAGATGTGCCATACACATAATGGGAATATAAGCTATAGAAAAGAAAAAACAGAAACAGAAGAAATATTTGAAATTATAATAAATATAATAATTATATATAATTAAAATTTTATTTATATAAAGTATATTATTTTATTAAAATTAAAATAATTATAATAAATATAAATATATAAATACATATTATATAAATATAATTATAATAAATATAAACTCTCACTCAAATTAATATCAGATAGCAAAGCACAGATCCACAAAGTTTAGAGAACACCAAGTAGGAGAAATGGCAAAAATACTATGACTAGGCATATCATCTTCAAACTATAAAAAAATCAAAGATAAAGAACAAGTCTTAAATGAAGCCATTTGAAAAAACCTCTTATCCATAGAGAAGTAAAGATAAAAGTTATATCTCTTTTCCCATAAAAATCCATGCAAGCAAGGAGAGAATAGAATAAAATATTTTGTGTTGAGGGAAAAATCCTACAAACTTAGAATTCTGTACCCTGTGAAATTATGCTCAAAAGGTAAAGAAGGCATAAAAACTTTCTCAGAAACAAAAATTGAGAGATTTTGTTTCCACTGGACCTGGCTTTCAAGAAATTTTAGAAAGAAGTTCATCAAAAAAAGTAAAATTATATAGGTTAGAAACCCAGATTTACATAAAGAAAGAAAACCATTAGAAAAGGAAAAAGTAAAAGTAAAATAAAAATCTGCAGGCTTCAGGGCACCTGGGTGGCTCAGTCAGTTAAGCATCTGCCTTCGGCTCAGGTCCCGATCCCAGGGTCCTAGGATTGAGCCCCACATCGGGCTCCTTGCTCAGCAGGGAGTCTGCTTCCTCCCTCCCTCCCTCCCCTCACTTATGTTCTCTCTCATTCACTCATTCTCTCTCCAATAAATAAAATCTTTAAAAAAACCTGCAAGCTTGGATTCTAACTCCCATGTCTTTGGGAGGTGATTTATTTTTCTTCTGACATTTTTCTTATTCTTAATTAATCTAAAAGATTAAAGCTTGTTGCAAATAATAACGTCAACAATGTTTTTAATTACACACACACATATACACACATATGTATATATATATCACATATATATATATGTGCTTTTGTATAAGTGTAATGAATGCAAGTAATAATACAAGTGACGAAAGAGAAAGTATGATTATTTTGTTGTTATAAGGTACTTGCATTGCCTGTGAAGTGATACAGTGTAATTTGAAAGTGAACTTGGATTAGTTGTAAGTGTACACTGCAGATTCTGGAGAACCACTAGGAAAAGTAAGATTATATATATATAAAATTTATATTTATATATTACATATGAATAATATATAATACATATAATATATAAAACATTAATAAATATAATATATATTTAAATATATATTTACTTATATAAGTAAAAGTAAACACACAAACACGCACACTGAGAGGAGTGACATCAACAAGATGGCAAAATAGAAAGCTCTGGACTTTACCTCCTCTCACGACATCCTGATTCAACAGCTATACATGTATCAATTCTCTTTGTGAGAAATCAGAAAGCTGGTTGAGAGACTCCTGCACACTGAGCAAGTGAGAAACTTCCTCCATTGAAACTGGTGGGAATCAGTGAGACATGCTTTTGCTGCCATAAACCTTATGTCTTGCACAGCACCATAAAATTGGGAGTGAAACCCCAACTCCCAGCTTTCCCCTTAGAACCCAAGCGCTGGGAACACACATTTCATAACTCGACTTTTCCAGGTTCTGCCTAAGAGACTGGCTACTAACTTGCCTGTCCCTCCAAGCTGGCAGGCCTGGTATTCTACTCCCTTGAGGACTGCAGGTAACAAAGTGGCAGTTTCGAATAGCCATATGGACACCTTGCATGCTCTTCCTTCCGGCTGAGGACAAAGTGAGCAGCTGATAGAGCCCAGCTCCTAGTTTCTCCATGGAAGGAGATGGCACATCTAACACCACAGCGTCTCTGGCGACTCCCTTAGGGGCTGGATTCCAATTCCCCTGTGTCTGGGAGGTAGTGGTGTTGGCATTCATTCGCTTGCTGGGGGCTTTAGAAAACAACGCAGTAGTTTAGAACAGGTGTGCAGATACTTTCTGTGACTCCTCTTCTGGATTATTCCAGCAATAAACCAAACCTTCAGGTTCTCTCTAGAGGAAACAGGACCACATGTGGCTCCCAATTTTTATAGCTGCTACCCAAGATTCTGACTTATGGTTTTTCTGGGAGAATTGATGCTACCATACATTCATTAGTCTCCTAGGGGCTACAGACAGCAAAGCAACAGTTTGAGAGAGCGTGAGGTTTGAATAAGCATGAAGACATTTGCAACGGTTCTTCTTGGCTTAATGCAGTGGTATTGGGAAATAAACTCTAGCTGTCAGATTCTTCTTGAGGAGAGAAGAATTGATCTATACAACTAGGGAACCCCAATTTTCCGGATTCTATTCAAGGGACTGGCTTCTATCTTGCCTGTCTTGCGGCACTGATTAGAATTGGAAAATATATATATTACTGGGGCTGCAAAGAACAACAACAACAAAAAAGGTAGTTTGAATGAGCACAGAGGTTTGAGAGACACCTGGAATCTGACAGGGATACTTTGTGAAGGCCTTTGCAGGCACAAGGCCAGCCTAAGCAGGTGGGGAGAAATTACTGTTTTATCTAACTCACAGACACCCATACCGAGAATTAAGTAAAATGAAGAAATAGGCAAATATGTTGCAAATAAAAGAATAAGATAAATGTCAATAAATCAACCATAATGAAATGGAGATATATGATTTACCTAATAAAGACTCCAAAATAATGACCATAAAGATGATCTTTGAGATCAGGAGGGAAATACATAAGTAAAGGGAGAATTCCAAAAAGCTGCAGTAAAAAAAGAAGTATAACAGAAATCATAAAGCTGAAGAATACAGTGACTGAATTTAAAAATTCAATGGAAGAGTTCAACAGCAGACTAGATTAAGTAGAAGAATAAATAAGCAAATCTGAAGTCAGATGGCTGGAAATCTGCAAGCCACAGAAGCATAAAAAAATGAGAAAGAATGAAGATACTTTAAGAGACTTAGGAGACACCATCAAGTAGATCATTAATACCCATTAAGTAAGCAACATGGGAGTCCCAGAAGGAAGAGAGAGACAGAGAGAAAGGCAGAAAATTTATTCAAAGAAATAACGGCTGAAAACTTCCTAAATCTGGATAGGAAACAGATATCCAAATTTAAGAAGTTGAAAGAATACACACACACACACACACACACACACACACACACACACACTCTAAATCCGGAGATACCCATAGTGAGAAGTATTATAACAAAATTATCCAAATTTAAAAAGAAGTTTTTTTTGAAAGCAGGAAGAAAAAAGTAACTTGTCACAGAAAAGGGAAACTCCAGAAGACTAACGGTAGATTTTCAGCAGAAATTTTGCAGGCCAGAAAGGACTGGGATCATGTATTCTACGTGTTGAAAGAAAAATACTGCCAACCCAAAATACTATACTTGGCAGAACTGTTCTTCAAAAATTAAGAAGCAATAAGGATCTTTTCAAACAAAAGCTGAAGGAGTTAATCAGCACTAGACTCACCTTTTGAGGGGTGCTAAAGGGACTTCTTCAAGTTGAAACAAAAGGAAGCTAAAGACCACCACGGTAAATATGAACATATAAAAAAATACAGAATATGGTCATCGTAATGGCGGTGGATAAGTCATCTTCAATTCTAGTATAAAAGTTGAAAGATGAGGGGTGCCTGGGTGGCTCAGTGGGTTAAACAAGATAATTCAGAAGAGACAGAAAAAAATTCTTAGAAACATACAACTTATCAAGACTGAATGTGGAAGAAATAGAAAATCTGAATAGACCAATTATTAATAGAGAGACTGAATCAGCAATTTAAAAAAAAAATCTTCCAAAGAAGAGAAGCCCAGGACCAGATGGTTTCACTGGTGAATTTTACTAAACATTTGAAGAGAAATCAGCAGGGCGCCTGGGTGGCTCAGTGGGTTAAAGCCTCTGCCTTGGGCTCAGGTCATGATCCTAGGGTTCTGGGATTGAGCCCTGCATCCTCCTCTTCCTCCTCTTTCTCAGCCTACTTGGAATCTCTCTCTCTCTGTCAAATAAATAAAATCTTAAAAAAGAGAGAGAAATTAGCACCACTCTTTCTCAAATTCCTCCAAAAGATAAAATCATTTTATGAGTCCAGTATTATATTGATACCAAATGCAGAAAAGAACAGTACTAGAAAATAGAGCCACAAGACAATATCCCTTATGAATAATAGATGGGAAGAAGATCAGTAAAATAATAGCAAACCAAATCCAGCAGCACATTAAAAGGATCATTTACAGTGATTGAGTAGGATTTAACCCTGGGATACAAGGATGGTTTAACATGCAAATCAATCAGTGTGAAACATCACATAAATGGAATGAAGACAAAAGCCATCTGATCATCACAATAGATGCAGAAAAAGCATTTGACAAAATTTAACTTGCATTTAAGATAAAAATCTTTAATAAATTAGGTGTGGAAGGAACATATCTCAAAGTAAGAAAAAGCATATATAAGAAGCCTGCAGCTAATAACAAGTGTTGAAATCTTTTTCTCTGAGATTTAGAATCAGACAAAGGTCCTTATTCTCACCACTACTATTCAACATAATACTAGAATTCCTAGCTAGAGCAAATATGGAAGATAAAGAAATAAAAGTTATTAGCATTGGAAAGGAAGAAGTAAAATTGTCCTTATTTGCAGATGCCATGACTTACTATATAGAAAATGGTAATGACTCAATCAAAAAACTATTATCTAATTAAAAAATTCAGTAAAGTTGCAGGATACAAAATCAAATTTCAAAAATTAACAGCATTTCTATATATTTTCAATGAATTTTCTGGGAAGGAAAGGCATTGATCTAATTTACAATAGAATCAAACAATAGAATACTAAGAAATGAATTTCACTAAGGAGGTGAAGGATCTCTACTCTGAAATTATAAGACATTGATGAAAGGAATTAAACAAATATGTGGAAAGGTAGCTTGTGTTCATGTATTAAAAAGAATAATATTATTAAAGTGTCAATACTACCAAAAGTCATGTATAGATGCAATGCAATTCCTATCAAGATTTCAGTAGCGTATTTTATGGAAGTAGTAGATACATCCTAAAATTCATGTTTATCCTCAAAAGACCCCAAACAGCCATATAAATACCGAGAAAGGGGAAACAAAGCAGGAAGCATCACACGTCCTGATTTCAAACTATACTAACAAGCTAGAGTCATCAAAACGGAGGTAACTGGTATTAAAGAGAAAAAAGACAAATAGAACAAGGGAAGAGAATTAAGTGCCCACAAATAAACCCAATCACATGTGATCAATTAAGATTTGACAAGGGAATCCAGAACACTGACAACACCAAATGCTGATGAGGATGTAAAGCAAGAGGAACTCCTCCTATTCACTGCTGGTGTGAACGCAAAATGGTAAAACCAATTTGGAGGACAGTTTGTTACTTTCTCACAAAACTAAACATACTCTTACCATATGATCCAGTAATTGCATTACTTAGTATTTACCCAAAGGAGTTGAAAATATATGTCTGCATAAAATACTATATGTGGATGTTTATAGTAGCTTTATCCACAATTGCCAAAACTTGGAAGCAACTGAGATGTTCTTTTTTTTTTATTTTTTTATTTTTTTTTTAATTTTTATTCTTTGCCCAAGGGGTACAGGTCTGTGAATCATCAGGCTTACATCTTTCACAGCATTCACCAAAGCACAAACCCTCCCCAATGTCCATAACCCATCCACCCTATCCCTACCCTCCCACCCCCCAGTAACCCTCAGTTTGTTTTGGCAACTGAGATGTTCTTAAATCAGTGGATGGATAAATAAACTGAGGTATATCCAGACAAAGAAATATTACTCATCATTATAAAAAATTAGCTATCAAACCATGAAAAGACACAGAAGTTCAAACGCATATTACTAAATAAAAGAAGCCAATCTGGAAAAGAAAAAAAAAAAGCCAACCCAAAAAGCTACAGACTCTATGATTCCAACTACATAACATTCCTTAAAGGGGTAATATATAAAGACAGTGAAAAGATCAGTGGTTGACACGGGTTGGGGGAAGGGAGAGGAATTAATAGACAGAACGTAGAGGATTTCGAGGTGCATTTCTAGTGGATACATGTCATTATATGTTGTCCAAATCCTAGAACATACAACACCAAGAGTGAACCCTAACAAACTACTGACTTTGGATGATAATTGCAGCAAATGTATGGCTCTGGTGGGAGGGGTTGGTAATGGATAAGGCAATGTATAGAAAATTTCTGTACTTTCAGCTCAATTTTGCTGTTAACCTAAAACTGCTCTAAAAATAGTCTATCAAAAATTAAAAGAAAAATGTCAATTTATCTTTAAAAGGTTAAAGGACCATGAATAAAATAAAATTGAACTTCAAGGTGAGAGGGGAAGATTAAAAAATGAATTTTTTCAATTCAATTTTTAATTTTCAATTCAATTTCAACTTTCACATAAGTAAATATATGTAAGGTCAATAATGCATTATTTATTATTTAGTATTTAGGGTAGCTGAAATTCAAATGGGAAATTTTTAAAAGATTGATTTAGGAAAAAACATTCACTCGATGTTGATTCTAGGGGAAGAAAATTAAAAGATTGTATTATTTACAAAACATTAAATGTTTAATTTATTTCCCTAATTTTAATATAATGCATTTTTTATTTATATGTTATATATCTATATTTAAATATTTGTTTATTTATTTTTTGACACAGAGAGAGAGAGAGTAGTGGGGAGGGGCAGAGGGAGAATCTCAAGCAGACTCCCCACTGAGCATGGAGACCTATGTGGGGCTCCATCTCACCACCCTGGGATCATGACCTGAGCAGAAATCAAGAGTCAGATGCTTAACTGACTGAGCCATCCAAGTGCCCCTGTAACTTATATTTTTATTGTTAATTTTATTAATAATTCTTCAAATAACTTAAATTTTGGCCTAGAATGTAAACTCCATGATGGTAGACTTTTGTCTTTTTCTTTCAGTCTTTTCTCTTTCTTCAGATGTTCTGGTGAACAGAACAGATCTACTTGATTGACTCCATTACCAGCTCCGTGTCATTACTGGCTGAAGGTTATCTGGACCGTTCCAAAGAACTCAATCACCCATCCCCACTGTCCATCCCAAGTGTCACTCCAGGTCCTCTTCATTCCAGTTGTTTTTTGTTTTTGGGTTTTTTTTTTTTTTGATAGCAGTTACGATTTTGTAACATAGGAATTCAGTTTGGGGTTTATTAAGTCTCTACATGGATAAATCAAATAGACAGTTGGTTATATAAATCTGGAATTCTGTGCTAGACTGTTGATACAGACGTTGAAGTTGTTGGTATGTAAGAGATGTACGAATCCTTGGGACTTAAAGGGACTGCCAAGAAAGTGAGTGTGGTTCAAAACAGAAGCATAGAGACTGAGCCCAGAGGTGCTGCAGTGTGAGGAACATGGGGTGAAGACATTGGGGTCAGACATGGGGTCAGACATTCAGCATAAGGCTGAATAAAAGGAACTCGTGAGCTAGAAAAATACTGAGTAAGTGTGGTATTTGGAGATCAAGTGAGGAAATGTTTTAAGGAGCAGAGAATAATATATTGTCAAATGCCCCTGATATATCAAGTTCAAGAATATCTGTGAGTTGATAATGGATTTAGTAACTAGATGTAACTGATGGACTAGACAAGAGAAGTTTTTGTTCTTAATAGCATAAGAGTCTTACTACCAAATACAGATGAGAACAGAAAATGACAAAGAACATCATTTTCATGCCACTGTCCTAGTTTCTAGTTAATAATATAATATTAAATTACATCATTTAATATGATAATTTAATATGATAATTAAGGTTGATGATCATGAGTTTAGTGCAAAACTTCCTTAGTTTCTAATATTGTATTAATGACTACAGACTTCGCTCTAAGCAAATGTCTAGCTGCAATGTACATTTTATGTCACCACATCATCACACATTAAACACACACATGCATACACTAGTAAAGCAATGTAAGCTTTCTTTTGGTTAGTTTTTATAGTGACTTTTTCTTTACTTTACTTTTACTTAAACTTCCATCTTTATATTTAAATTGTGTCCCTTGTAAGCAGTGTGTAGTCACTTTTAATCCAGATGGCTGTCTCTTTTTAATTAAAATATTTAGGTATATTCATTTAATGTAATTAGTGATATATTTGGGTTTTTTCCTTCTATCTTTTATTTCCTACTCATTCTACTTGTTTTATGCTTCTTTTTTCTTCTTCTTTCTTTCCTTCAACTGGGTTAACATTAAGACTTTTTTATGTAACATTTTCTTTCCAGTAGCTTGTTGACTGTATTTTTAACATAATAATTTTTTTTCTATTTTTAACATAAAATAGATAGCTTTTAAAATCCTTGTTTGAAAACTCCCATACCTGGACTGTCTTTGAAACTGGTTTTCTAAAATATTTTGTGCTTTTTAAAATTCATTTAATTTCATTTCTTGGACTGATTTGTAATTTTTCACTAAATACTATATATTGCATTAGGAAATTTGTAGACTAATAAGCTGTTTTCTTACAACATAACAGGTAAGATGGGCTAATTTCCACAATCCAAACACAGAGTGAACTAACTCAAAATTGTGTAGGGCTGCCTTCATCACCCTCAAATTTCCTCCCATTCCTAGGATTTATCCACTTCAGGTGTTCTGAGGGATTAGGTGGTCTCTGGATTCTGGTTTTCAAGAGAGATGTGTTGGATCCTGAACACTAATCCTTGTTTTCTTTGATCTTAAGGATGTCAGGCTTTTTGTTGGGGTCTTTGCTCAATCTTCTGTCCTGAGTTGCTTTGGAATTTGATAAATGACTTGGGAAAGGGACTGTGAGTTTATAGTGTTGAGTTTAGAGTTCTCTGATCTTTGCTTCTTCTAGATTCCTGTCGTTTGGCTCTCTCCACCCCCACCTCCCCGACCCCCGCCCTCCTTGTTCGGCAAGAGTGTTAAAAAAAAAAAAAGGAAAATCAAGTTTCTTTGTTTTTTTGTACTTGTTTTCTGGGTGGATCTCAGTCTTCTGTGTAGATCTCAGTTTCATTTTTGTTTAGGTTTGGGGGGTTTGGGGAGCTTTTTTGTTTTAGTTTTGTTTTGCTGTAGACCTAGAATTGACAACTGGCCTGGCCTGAGGGAAAGTTGGCTCACCTGGTTCCCCTTTGTCTGGATTTTTTTTCCTTTAAGTCCTGGCTGCTTCAGTATCTCTCCAATGCCTTCAGTTTTCTCTCTGTATTTTCTCTCTTGATTTGTAAATTTCCTTCCACAGGATTATTAGACTTCCGTGACTAAAAATGAATGTGAGTGTTCTGATACTGGAGGTTCCCAGATGGACCGTAGTCCTGTGAAAAGCAGTATGATTTCCCTCACTCACTCCCAGAGACTGATTATTGAGACACCCATCTGTAAATACGAACACACAGTATGCTTCTAGCCACCGTCCCTTACAACTGCTATGGGAGTAGCCACATTTGGAGACTTCCCCAATCTCTACACTTGATCTTAGCCCAAAGGCCGAGAAGCGATTGAGACTTCCCCAATCTCTGTCCTGCAGATCGTAAATGGGGCTAGGAGAGTGAGGCAAGACGAGAGTTCCTGGATCTTTGAGCCTTTTTATTTGACTATTAAAATTATCTAGAAATCAAATTCGACCATTATTTGCACGACAAGTTTCTCCAACAAGCTTGATATAGGACTACTAATGAGGCCCTGTGTATATTTTCTACTAAACTTTAAAAATCTAACTCAAAAATTCTACTTACATTCTTGGCCTTGGTGCCACTTCACGAGCACTATATGGTCATTCAAATGAAAAGAAACAGCAGAGAAGGGATACTCACTATATGACCCATGGCCCACTTGACGATATCACAGAAACAACACAATGGATTCAGCAAGAGTTAAGAATGAAGTAGATGATATATTGATACATGCATTTGTTCCTAAATCCTCACTTTCCAGATTATTTTTGTTAGAGTATGGTTGTATCTATGATGATTTATGTGACTAATGAAAATAACTGAAGGGTATAATGTTATAAGCATTCTCTTGTTTCACATGGATACACCCATGATCAAATAAAGAATTACCATAAATTTATGGTAACTCAAGGGTATGAAAGTGAGTTACTAAATTCAACCATTAGATGAAACAAACAAACAAAAAACAGATTTAGGGTAGTTGACAATATTGAGTGTTATCTAACTCCTTTGCTCCTGGAAAGTAACAAAGGTAGAGAAATTCTGACCTTTTTGTGTTTTGACAAATTGCTAACCTCAAAGGACCACCATATATTCTCAGATAAGATCTGCTTCCATTCTTTCTTAAGCAAGATCCTCTTCCTTTTCTCTGAAACATTCTTCACTAAAGAGCATTTTGCTATTACAATAGCCTGAATAAAGCCAACTCCTTATTTGTCTGTTACATTTTTTTTTTGATAACAGAAAAGAGAAGACTTTAATGAAAATATAATTTGCATCCTTGGAGAGTATTATTCTATATAACCAATAAACATGATGATAGGCAAAGAAGCAACTTAAATTATTTTTAAAAATATGCAAGTAAATTCTAAGAGGACCACCAAGAGAATACAATTTAAAGTAGAATTTACACTGGTGAAGTATTAGTGACCTGGGTGATTGAGCTGAAAGACTTTCAAGAACATTGTATGAAAAGAAAAAGAGATTAAAAGTGTTTGAAAAGTGAGATAAGTGACATGGAGCATTTATCACAAAGTTTCCCTGTCTATTTAATAGTTTCCCTGTCTATTTTTCTGTAGGAAAAGCCATAAGAATGGAAAAAAGGTAAAAATCAAAGAATTGATTGTTGACATATTTTGAAACCTGAGGAGACATAGGCTTTCAGATCGAAGGGATTACCAGGTACCAAGGTAATATATTTTGGGAGAATAAAAGATTCACATCTAGAGCTAACCTCATAAAATTTCTATGCTCCAAGGGAAAATCCTAAAACTTTTCGGAGTGGAAAATCTTTAAGAGGTTACTTATAACATAACAAGACACAGAATTAGCATCAACTAATTTAATGCATAATGTCATCAAATAATAATGGTAGTTAGCATATTTAGCATAGGCTTTGCTCTAGTTTTTTAAAACTGTTTCCTCTGTTAATCTTCTTATCAACCTGATGAGGTAGGTACTTATTATAACCCTCATTTTTCAGAAAAGGAAGTAAAGACACAAAAATATTAAGTAAGTTGCCTAAGGTCACACAGATGGTAAGCAGTACATAGAGATTCAGAAGCAGACATCCTGGCTCCAGAGCCCATGCTTTGGTCTGGCTTGAGGTAAATGCATGTAGAGCAAACTATTATCCAAATGTGAGAGAAAAATAAATATATTTTCAGGCACTCCAAAACCGAGACATTTTGCCTCATGAAATCACTTAGGAAGAGAATATAGAACTGGGGAAAATGTCCCAGGGCTATGCTCTGGGCATGCTAATATTTAGAGGTTGGGCCAAGGAGATCAAATAAAATGGGTCCAGGATCAAGAGGAGAGTTCCAGACGCTAGGAAAATACTCCATGGAAAGGGGGTGGATATCAGTACCGAAGACAGCTATCACGTTGAATGCAAAAGACTAAAGTAGAACCTGTGGATTTGGTAATATGGTGTTCCCTGGAGAAGCTGGTAGAGAAAAAAAATCTGACTGGGCAAATTCATGAAGGAAGGGGAAGCAAAGCTATAGGGACAGGAGATACAAACCCTCCCTGATTACCTGTCCATCCATGACCGTTGGCCCCTCCATGGCATAGAGGGAGCCACGTCCAGCTTGATGAAAAATCTAAACTTAAGTCATAGAGTTAAAAATACTGGGGAAGGGCGTGTAGGGACATATTTATGTTTTACGGTGGGACCTCCTTCAGCAAGACATGAAACTGAGAATTCATACGACAGAAAATGTGAGAATAGTTGTAAGCTAAGGTTAAAAACTAACAATAAGGAGGAGCGGCAAGATGGCGGAGGAGTAGGAGA
>LNAC01000812.1:609256-639897 GCA_002007465.1 Ailurus styani | reverse complement strand
GCCCGCCCCGGAACATCCAGCTCTGGGATGGAAGAGCCTGCGCCTTCCTAGTGAGGTGAACCCCCAGCCTCAGTCACTGGTGACGAACGGGCCTTACAGCGCCCAGCAGCCTAGATGCGCTCAGGGAACGTGGCGTCCTTGTCACTGTTATGACTGATGTGTGCAGAGCCAGGCAAGCCACAGGTCAAGGCTCCCAGAGGCAGGCAGATCCACGTGACGGTGGCCCCCAGCCTGGTTTCTGGTGGAGACACAACTGTCTCCGGCTCCCTAGCCCCGGGCCACCATCCAGTCCTCCCCATTTGTCCCCTTCCTTCTGGGCCCAGTCCAACTGCTGTGACTTCAAGAAGCAGTGCCCACACCCCCGGCCCCGGGGCCCTGCACCCAGGATTTTGGACAAATGAGTGCGAGTGACTGGTGTGGGCTGGCCCGGCGGTCTGTGGGGCAAGTGCCCCGTTTTAGGATCCAGAATGAGTCTGGGCGACTTCTTGATTGAACACCCAAGTTCAGCGGTCAGCTCATATTCTATGCACACGAGGTCCTGTGTTTGAAGGTGGGGAGAGGGGAGCAGTGAGAGCAGTGAGCAGGAACACCAGCCCCGCCGTGCGCAATCTGGCCGGAGGGTGGCGGAGGGGGGTGGGGGTGGTGTTGGGCTGCGGCGCAGGCTGGGCGCCCCCGCAGGGCTGAAGACCGAGGAAGGCAGGGCTGGCCTGGTGGACGTCTGTCATTCACTTGGGCCAATCCCAGTCCTGTGGCTACAGAATTCTGCACTCTTTTTTTAAAAAAAATTATTTATTTATTTGAGAGAGATCAAGCAAGTAAGAGAGCGAGCACAAGGTGGGGGGTGGATGGCAGAGGCAGAGGGAGAAGCAGACTCCCCGCAGCAGGGAGCCTGGTACAGGGCTCGATCCCAGGACCCCAGGATCATGACCTGAGCTGAAGGCAGATGCTTAACCGACTGAACCACCCGGGCGCCCCAAGGTCTGCACTCGAGTGTTGATGGGGTAGAGGATGAGAAGGCCATCATCTCCTCTAAAGGAGCAGAAAGGACTGGAAATTCACTCTTCCTGCTTCCCTTGCAGCTGGAGTGCAGAGCACACTTGGACTTGGGGGCCCTTCTCTCTCTCTGGTGTGAGTTGTCTCTGTTGCAGAAAGTGGCCATGGTGGGACTTCAGGGACTCGGGATCACTGAGCACAAGTTCCACGTTGGACCAGCCCAAGGGCACAGTGTGGGGCAGCGTGGGTAGTGTTCCTGGAATCTCCAGCCCTCCTAACCGCGCCCTTTCAACGCGACCGTTTTGGCTTACTGACGCAGAGGCAGCCTCTGCGCTTACAGCTAAGGGCCCATAATTGGCACTGGCTCCTTCTGTGCCCCGTGCCTACCTTCTCTTGTCCCAACCCAGCAGGGGGCCTTGCACCCCCTCATCCTTGACAAATGCGTGGGCTGGCTTGCTTGCTTGGTTGGTTTTTAACAGACATTTATTGGGCACCTATCAAGGACCACAGAGCCCATCACCACACCAGGCCCCGTTTGCACCTCGCATTTTTGCAGCACAGCCGATTAGCCCTTCCGGTGAAGAGCCCACACGTGCTCGTTCCCCCTGCGTTGATAGCGGCATCCTGCTGAGCTCTGTGGAGTGAAGTCATCCCTTTTGGGTAAAGGGAAGGGAGAGCCCACGTCCCCGGGATGGAGAGGGTGTCTCTAAAGGGGAATGATCTAGAGCAGCGGAGAGCCTCAGAAAACCGGAACTCAGCAGGCGGGCTTTCTCGAGTCCGCACTTTCAGGGGAGCGTGAGCTCCAAGGACGTGGGCTGAGATGGACAGGGAGCTAGGAAGGTGGAGAGAACTTCCAAGCACAGGTGCGCGCGTGCACGCACGCGCGCGCACACACGCACACACGTGTGCGATCTTTACCTTTTAATTGAGGTAAGGTATACAGTGAGGGATGTGAAGTACAAAGTGTACACGTCTTATACACACAGTTTGATGCCTGGGTTCATATGTGCACACCCATGTCACCGCCACCCACTTCAACACATGGAAGAGCTCCCCACAAGGGCTGCTCACGCTCTTCCCGGCCAATCCCAGCCACCCCTGCCCAGCAAACCCCTCTTCTGATCTCTTTCATGCTACACTCGTTTTGCCTGTCCTTGAACTTCCTATAAATGGAATCATACAACGTAGTCTTTGTCTGACTTCTTTCACTCTGCCTAACGTCTGTGAGATTCAGCCATGATGCTGTGTGCCATCTGCTGGTTCTTCCTCATCTCTGAGGTGTATTTTGCGGTCCAGGGAGAGCACGGTTTAGCCTTTCTCCTGTCAATGGACATTGGCCCATTTCTATTCTGTCCATTATGGATATGGCTGCTCTGGCGGGTATATGGACACTTTCCTTGTAGGTATCCAGGAGAGGGGTCGCTGCGTTCCAGAGCAGGCATGTGACAGTAACCAGTGGCGTGCTGGTAAATGTTTAACCACCAGCTCTCGGGGGAGGAGAAAAAAATCGCAATTTGTAGTGTTGGCCAATTTCCATTTTGCAAATAACTTTATGGCCGATTTTAAGCTGCCACATGAAGTCATTACACCCAGAATTGGGAAGAGATGGCACGCCACCAGATTTTGGGATCCATATGAATTGGCTCAAGAATGCCACTGAGCCTCTTTTCCTTAGGAAGTCAGTCAAATAGAACAGGGCCTATGACCGAGAGATGAGGCTGCACTGCGTAACCTAGTCCACGCCAGGCATGTCACACATGACACTTCCATTGTTTTCCAGTTGTCACACATGCCCCGGCTTTGGGCAAAAGGGCAAGTATCCGCCTCTCCCTGAAGCTGTGTAAGGCGGAATGCACTGAGGTCAGCGTGCCTCTGGTGGTAGAATTACGGAACCAACTGTCCCCAAGGTGAAATGTGGTGAAGAGCTGCCCCCTTGCCCCAGAAGGGTCCTTTTGATGCCAACCTTGGAAGACCTAGGTCTAATCATCATGAAGGAAAATGGCAAATTCCTTATAAAAACTGAGGCTCCGAGAGCTTGAGGACAAGAGCGGGGCCAAGTTGAACGCCACCTCTAAAGCTTGGTGCTTGGGAAGGCAATACCTAATGTCAGAGGAATGAGTCTTGCGTGATGACATTTCAGGCTCCCCAGAATGGCTCCGCACCCCTCAAATACACCCCGAAGCTCTCCTGCAAGGCTGGGGCCAGCCGGCCACGACTTCCTGCTTCATTTGAAAGCCTCCCGATTCCCCCACTGCGCAGCCCAGGCTGGTATTTTCCAGGCAATAAAAAGCCAGCCCTCAATCAGCTGCAGTGCGCCAAGCCTTTGCAGCCCCTGTCCGCCAGGCTGTTCACAAACACGCTGCGCCGAGGGCCGGAAGCTGCCACTGAGACACATCTGTTCCCCAGAAGCACTTGGTGACAATCTTCCATCTCCTCGCCCGCCCTCTCCGCCTCGGTGGGGCTGGGGGTGGGGGTGGGCCTCGACTGACTGTTCCCCTGCCTTCGAAGAAGTCGCTGCCCCTAATGTCACCTCCTTCTCCACTCCCCTGTGGCTGCTCAGCAGGTGCCCACCCGCCCCTCGACGCCCCCTCATTCCAGACCTGTCCCAGCTCCCCCGCGCCCGCAAGAGGGAGTCCAAACTTCTGTGTCTGTTGTCTTAAAGGGTCCTGCAGATGGGGCACGTGTCTGCTTTCCAGAACGTCTCCTGTCTCTCACCAGCTGGTCCCGTCCTGCAGACGCTCTCTGCATCGATGCACCCGGGTGCCCTCCGTCCTGGGCTGGCCCACGTCTCACCTGGTAGAGCCCCGCCTGGAGGACTCAGCTCGAACAATAGCTCTGCTGTGAAGTCTTCTGGGACTTGGACGTCATCTCCCTGTCCCTGGCAGAATTAGTCAACCCCACCCCCCGGCGCGGCAGAGCTGCCTCCAGAGCCGCCCACCGCCTGCTGACAGGAAGGAACTGGCTTCAGTCTGCGCCTCAAGGTCACAGACGGGTCGCCTTCGTCTCGGTGTCCTTGGGACGTAGCCTTGAGTCTGGCATTTAGCAGAAGCACTCGGGAAATGTCCCTGGTGTATCTCAACCTAGTGAAGACATGTCACTGTGCTCGGGGCAACCACCAGTCCGTTCCTGCCTGAACGTGGTCCAGGGGAGAGCACAGGATGGGATGCCATTCAGCATCTTGTCCCCAGGGAGGGGTCCCCAAGCTCGCCCGTGGAGGCAGCCGTACAAGGAGCTTTGCCACAGGTTCCAGCTGCACTTGACCCCCAGCCTGAAGCTGGACTTCTAGAATGGTCTCATTTTCCCTCCCCTGTGGCTCCCTTTAAGATGAGGCAGACTGTCCCCTCCAGGGGGGACACTGGATAGAAAGGCCCCAGCTGAGGGCCTGACCCCCCCTATGTGCCGGGCCAACCAAGGCCTCTGTCACTTTGCTGGCTCTCTCTGGCCAGGCCTGGGGCTGGGAGTTCTCGTTTTTTGGGTTTTTTTATAAAGATTTTATTTATTTATATGACAGAGAGAGAGAGAGAGATCACAAGTAGGCAGAGAGGCAGGCAGAGAGAGAGGAGGAAGCAGGCTCCCCGCTGAACAGAAAGCCCGATGCGGGGCATCGATCCCACGACCCTGAGATCATGACCCGAGCCGAAGGCAGAGGCTTAACCCACTGAGCCACCCAGGTGCCCCAGGAGTTCTTGTTTAATGAGCACCCACTAGGGGCACCTGGGTGGCTCAGTCGTTAAGCCTCTGCCTTAGGCTCAGGTCATGATCCCAGGGTCCTGGGTCATCGGGCTCCCTGCTCATCAGGAAGCCTGCTTCTCCCTCTCCCACTCCCCCTGCTTGTGTTCCCTCTCTCGCTGTGTCTCTCTCTGTCAAATAAATAATAATAATAAAAAATCTTAACGAGCACTGACTTTCAGTTTGGGAAGATGGAAACGCTCTGTAGGTGGACGGTGGTCACACCACGATACTGAGACAGGGAAAACGGAGGGACCCCAGGAAAGACTGCAATTTTTGCTGCCCCTTCTTGCTGGGACCTGCACCCCTGCCTCACTCATGCCTTACAGAACAGATAGTGTATTTCCTCCTCGTGAAGGTCAAGGATTTAATGATTTCCTTGGAGTCATCCAGCACAATAGATAACATCCAAGCAGTGACCAAGTGGGGTCATCATGAACGTTTTATAAGATCACCGACTCACCAAGACCGCTGGCTCCAGGCATAAGTGACTCATGGGGGACAGACACCTAAACACAAGGGTTTGTTCCTGGATGCCTGAGAAGACAGAGACTGGACCACTGTCCCGAGCACAAACCCCAGGCCCCGTGCAAGGACAAGACTCACTCTCCTTTCCTTTCTGAGGCTCCCAGACACTCTGTGTCTGCACTCTCTCTCTCTGTCTTCAGGAAACTCTGCTCTCACTTGCTCTCGGCACGCATTTGATTTCTATACTATGCAAAGCCAAAGACCCTCTTGGCCGGTCCTGCAGAACCCTCTCTTGTTCCTCGGACCCCGCCAGCCTGCCTCAATATGAATACAATTAATGCCACTGAATTAAACACTTAAAAATGGCTAAAATGGTCATTTTGATGTTATGTACATTTCATCCCAATAAAAAAAAGTGTGACGGCTACTTTGGGAGTAAAAAAAGGAAGGAATGGAAACATACGCTTTATTTCCAGGAAAAAAAAAAAAGGGTGTGTGTGTCTGTGGGTTTCTTTCAGACAGATGACAAGTAAAATAAAGGGAAACGAGAAAACTTTAAAAGGAAGGTTGTCAGCTTACGAGGTTGTGGTTTTTATAGCCTCTGGGTCCGTGTCCTTCAGTTTGGAGAAAAGTTGATATTGCTTGTAACATTTTTAAAGGTCAAAACTAAGCGGAACATCAGCCCACTGCCTAAATGCATGATAATAGCAAATTTAAAAATTAATTACAGGGTCTCTCCTGCTGACACCTGGCGCCGGCTCAGTCGGTACGGAGCCGAGAGGGGCCACTCCAAGGTGCCTCGCGCCCGGGAAGCCTTTCACTGTCTGCTTCTATTCTCAGGAGCAGCTCAGCTCTGCTTCGTGACATTGTCCCCAGACAACAATACGTTTTGAAATGAAAAATGTTCTAATTGGACACAAAGGAGACACCTTCCAGATTCCGAGGCCAGACGGGAATAAGAACTCTACTTAGCTGAGGGCAGAAGGCAGAGCAATTCGGGGAGGGTGTCTGGGGAACTCTGAATCATCTTCCAACTTCCGCAAGCTCCCTGGGCACCTCCAAAGCACAGCCCTGGGGAAGCAGGTAGCACGCCGGGCTGGGGAAACGCACCGTGGGCCACCGAGGATAGCCGTGTGCTTGCCAAGGTCACCAACTTAAATTCTCCCTGTGGGTTGTTAGTTACCACCTTTGTTTTCCAGACAACCAGCACCGTGCTTAGAGGGGCTCACAGAACCTGCCCAAGGTCATCAGCTGCAAATGACAAGGCCTAATGGGAAGGGGCAGGAAGATCTAGGTTTCACTTCAAGCTTATATCTAGAGGGACTTGGGTAGGTGTGTGTCTTCATTTGCTCATTCTGAAAATGAGGATAATTTCTATCTCAGTCCATTCTGCTAAGCTCTGTTGCAGGGACATCATCAACGTGTGCCAACCAACACCCACCCATGATCCATGTGTCTGCCGGCCACCCTGAGACTCCTCTCCGGGTCTCCTTCCTCTGGGACCGGGACCAGTCCATGGCAGGGAACGTGAGACTTGTAACAGAAAGGCTTCAGTCACGTTTGAAGTGGGGATGGGGTTAGGAAATGCAGTTTTGCCTCCTTCTGGGGAGGCGGGGAACCAGACACGTTTGCTTACCGTGCGTTTCACAACCTTGATTCATTAGGTTGTCGCTGGGATGGAGAGAGGGAATTGTAGATGATGCACTTTGAAAAACGCCAAGCTCTCTACAGACGGAAATTACACATGTAAATTACAGATGTAAATCACGAAGGCATGGCTATGGTTATTGTTACCAATCTCAAAATCCTTTCTGTCTTTCACACCATCCAAGAATCAGTCTTGACGCCAGCCGCAAGTCACGGGGCCGTTCTCTCCCCATCAGGATCTGAGGCGCTGAGCAGCCCCGGGGGGCTGGGACCAGGCTCCCTGCATTTGACTTCTGCTGGGCTGACTATCATTAGGTTTTTTCTTCCTCTGCCGAATTTTCTATCATTATCCAATCCCACAGCCACAGAAGCATCAGAATTTTAATAGGCTTGGGCCCCAGAGCTGAGAGCAAAACGTTATGATGCACAGCTCCAGACAGAAAGTGCTGGGTTTGTGCACTGCGACACGAACACTGTGGCGTTGACACCACTCCACGGGGCCTCGGGGCCCCACTGGGTGATGCAGAAGTTTCTGGAAAAGCATCCGGTGGTGGGGTGTGCCTTTAATTGGCTCTGTTTTTCTGTCCCCCGGCCTGTCCCAAAGTTATGCCGTAGGCTGGATGCCAGAGCTTAGAAAAAAACCATCGAGAAAGACTTTGACCTCCTCTAAGTTTCCAAACGTCCGCCCGAGAGGTTTGCATTTGCGATTGTGGTTATCTCTCCCTCTACACACTCCCCTTCCCACGCAGATCTTTCTCTACATTTCCAGCTGACGTCTTCCTGTCGTTCTCATTGCTCTCCCCTACCCACCGCACCCCCCTCCCAAGGGTCTTCCTCTTTGCACCCCTGCTCTGGAAGGATGTGTAGTGTAACGCAGTTGCAAGCACGCTCCCTTGGCTTCAGGCCCACCCACATGTCATTCCTGCCTTGGACTCCTACTGGCCTTCTTTCTGCCTTCTGGCCATTCCTGAACCTCTCTGAGCCTGATTTCCTCACCACGGCTCAGCTCACGGAGCCTGGTGTGACTGTGAGGAGCCTCGGCCCTCCCGCCCTCCCTCTCCCTCCCCCTCTCTCGCTGGCAGCCGGGCTCCAGGCCCACACGGCTGCCCTCTGTCCTGGCAGCTCGCCCCGTGGGCCCTGCTCAGCCCCACTCAGCCCAGCGCTGGGAGGGCTTCACTCCCCAGGGTCTCCCTCTTCCGTGTCCCCCGGCAGTGACTTTCTCCATCCGGCCCCCAGACGGGGAGGACGGAGTGAGCTAGAACCTGGCACTGGGGTGGAGTGTGGGGAGTCGGCGCGGGGGTGAGGGGGGCGTTGCTGGGGCTTCGGCAGAGGAGCGGCCTAGGAGCAGCACCGGGACGAGGGAGAGGATCCCAAGAGCCCAGGTCGGGATCCACGCCGCAGCAGCTTTGAGAATACAAAGGTAAGGGAGAATTCCTTTTTATTCCTTCGGCTCTTTGGATTGGGCTTCTTGCCTTTGGCTCTATTCAAAGACCGACCAGGTGGGCCCACAAACAATCCTCAAGCTGGTGTTTAGTCCGCTGTGGGCAGCCCCGTCCCTGACACAGGGTCCTCCGCGGGCCCCGCCTGTGGGGATGGGGGGAACTCTCCCCAGGTCCCTCTGTGCTGGATTCTTGGTCACTCTTTCGGCTTGGACACAGCACCACGTAGCCATTGCTCAGAAGCATAGTGGGCTCACCTCACCTCCCTCCAGACACCTGCCTCCTGGGCCTGACCCCCTCCCAGCTTTCTCTGAATCATCAGGAAATCTGGACTTGGGGTGCGGGTGTGCCTCTCCCCCCATCTCCCCCAGCCTGCTCCAAATACCCCCTTGCCTGGAGGCCTCGGGCAGGAGGGGGCGTGCTCCGTCCCCACCCTGCTCCCCACCCGGGCCCCCCAGTAAGGCCTCCCTGAGACTCAGGTCCTGGCCTGTAGCAGGGGGCCGGCCTGGGCATCCTCCTTGCTGGCACCGAGGGCTGTTTCTCTCCAGCAGCCAGGTGTCTTCGGGCCCCCCTGATCTTAAACACTAGGATCTCACAGATCACTGGAAGGAAAGGCGCTCAAGCCACGAGAGCCACCAGGACCCTGAGGACAACTCTGAGTCTTGTCTCCCACTGCAGCTCATCCGGAGGCCTGAGTTCACTGTGTTACTTACATTATTCTCTTCCTCTCTTCGGCAAATGTGGGTGAAATACACTTGTGGCGTTGGATGTGTGTGTAGTACGTGACCCAACTGTCTGCAGGCAGGGAGATCCAGGTCCCTGAAGTGAAATTCACCCTGGAACCCAGGCCAAGGTCAGCGGCTGCTGCGGTTTGGAGGCTGAGCTGACAGCCATCAGTGTACAGTGGGTAGGATTAGCTTTAGCCCGTCCCAGGCCGTGATCTGGGGGGAGCTTATTTATAAGAATGAAGTACGTCTCTAGGTCATCAGAAAACAGCTGCCGTGAAATGTAATATATAATCAGCAGTAATTTTGGAAATGGTACATGTCACGGTGGGATACTGCACTGGGAGAAGTTTCTAGGGGCCAATGAGGAATCAAGAAGGAGAATCAGAAAGAAGGAACGGGCAGAGCTTCCGCAGCCCCTCCAGGGGAAGGGGAGCTCTCTCTCTGGAGTGACCGTTGTCCCATCCTGATGACTACTCTTTCTTACTTGTGGTTTCCTGACCCCTCCTGTGGCCCACAGGAGCCCCTGCCTCTTCTCCAGCCTCCTTCTGGGCAGGTGCACACTGTGCTCAGGACACCCTGGCCCGACAGGCCTGTCAGTTCCTTAAGCAGTCCAATTCATTCCTGCCTCAGGGCCTTTGTACATGCTACCCTCTTTCTGTCCACGATGCTGATTCCGTTCATCTTTTCGCCACTGACTCCTTATCATACAGATCTCCACCCAAGTTCCTTCTTTCTTGATGAATCTCACACTCTGTATCCTGTTCTTATTTATTTGGCTTTATTTTCTTTACAGCTCTTGACCACTCTCTGAAATTTTTATTTAGTTGGTTATTGTCCGTGCCTCACAAACTGGAACGCAGGGTTAGATCCTGAAAGCTATCCTAGAATAACGGCTCCTGGCTCATGGTAGGTGATCCGTAACTATTCATTGATGGATCAAGGGCCACCAGTTATCTCTTGAGCACCTGCTCTATGCCAGGCACGGCGCGGGCGCTGCAGAACTGTGAGGAGATTGACAGTTTACTGCGCTGCCGGATGTATTGGGTTTCATTTCATCTTTACGAGTGCCTCAGTAAGAGGGAACTGGTAGCACTTTCATATTGTAAAATAGAGAATGAAGTCCATACATGTAGATAACCTGCTGTAGTCAATGACATCCTTGTTGCCGATTATTTGCTGCCCTAACTGGAAAGAGTTCCTACTTCCCTGCCCCAGTCACAGCAGGCTTGGCCAGGTAGCCCACAAGGGAAGGAACCCCGGCCAGAAGTTTCGAAAGTCACCGTGTTTCCACCATTGTTCTTCCCTCTGCCACCAGAGCATGTCCTACTCCTTCAGCCTGGATCTCAGAAAGAGGATGGCTTGAATCAGCCTCGGCCGACGGGTAGCTGATGTCTAACCCGGGCGAGAAATTACCTGGTGTTTGTAAGTTACCTGGGAACTGGGGGTGTGTTACCGCCGCATGACTTCACGAGCGCTGGTTGACTCACCGGCCGTGAGAATTTTGAGAAGGGAAAGTTTCCTGGGGCCGGGCACATCTCTGGTTAGCTAGGCATGGTCAAAAGATGAGGTGGGAGGGGTTTATAAGACCAAGAGGCCCGTGTCCTGTTTTCCTGTGACCACCACGAAAGCAGGCATCTGGGAAAGTCACTGCATCTCCCCACGCCTCGATGTCCCTGTCCATAAGACGGAGGGTCAGGGGACCGCGGGGATTATTTTAGGACTCAAAGGAGCTAACGTGGGAAACTGCCCAGCCCCCCATAGAGGTTTGTTGGCTGAGTGGACGTATGTACAAATGAATAAATAAACACTTGCAGTCTGATGCCCAGGATCTGGCTTATGAAACAGTCTCTTTTGATTTGGGTTATTACAAAGCAGTCTCCTCAGGGTTGAGCACCTCCGCGAAAGCTCATAAAGGGAGCCTTTCTGAACCCATGAGATCGGGGCGGCGGTGACCCCGGCAAGGGGCAGCCCTCCCACGAGTGTCATTCTGCAGCAGGCTCCGGCCTCTCCCGCCCGAGGCAGGAGTGGAGGAGCGGGTGGCAGCCAGAGCCCCTGAAAAGAGAGAGGCAGGCTCCAGAGCCCCTGTTCTCCTCTGAATGCTGCTCCTCGGGGTGCAGGCTCCCAGGAACAGGCCAATTGATTTCTGTATGGCAGACAAAAAGGCCCACGCGACATGGGAGCCGGAGAGACGCTGCGACAGTCCATCAATACCGGGCATGGTGTTCGACCTGCATTCTTTTCAAAGAAGACAGCCCACCAGTCAGCTTGGTACCCCTTGGTGAATTCTGAAAACGCAGGCACTGAGAAATACTTCTCTTGTCAATTAATTGAACCACGGATTCAGCTCAAGGAGCACATATTTGTTGCCGAGTTGCCTGTATAACAGGACTCTGTGAGATCCAGGGAAAGGTGGAGATGGGCTAATATTTACTGAGCATCTACTATGTGCAAGGATCTCGTAGACATAGCTCCATAGGTGGGGGCTATCGTGACACAGGGAAGGAACAGAGGCTTGGGAGTCTGAGTAGCAGGCCTAGGGCTGCAGAGCCCAGGAGGGGCAGAGCCTGGACTCAGGTCAGCATGGTCTGACGCCCAGAGCTGCGTTTCCCACGCTGCAGCTCCCCACCACCCTGCACGGCCGTCCAGTGGTTAAACGGTCCTACGAGGGGGCTGGCTGCACGTTCTGCTGCGTCCTGCTCCTGGGACAGGACTGGACTGAGCCAGGTGGGTGCCCAGGGAAGGGGCTGCTTTTACTGAGATGTTTGTTCACATGTGGGTAGATGAGAAGTTGTTATGGGCTGAATTATATTCCCTAAATATACACGTTGGGAATCTTCGTTCCCAGGACCTCCCAATGTGACCTTATTTGGAAATAGGGCCTCTGCAGAGAAAAGCATGTGAAAATGAGGTCATCACAGTGGGCCCTAACCCAATAGGACGCGTGTCCTCATACAAATTTGGACACAGAAAGACATACAAGAGGGGAGACACGTGAAGGGACACAGGGAGGTGGAGGGGAAGACTGGAGGGAGGCTCTAGAAGCTAAGGAATGCTAAGGACTGCCAGGACCACTAGAAGGTAGGAGAGAGGCCTAGAAGGAACAGCCTCAGAGGGCACCAGCCCTGCCGACACCCTGAGCTCAGACTTCTGGCTTCCGGAATGGTGAGAGGATGCATTTCTGTTATTTTAAGCCACCAAGTTCATGGTACTTTGTTCTGGAGGCCCTAGGACACTAATATAGGGACCCAGGAGTGGCTTCAGCTTCCCCTATCTTGTTGGGGCATTCCACTTAGACACTTCCTCAGCGAAACCAAAGCCCTGACGTTTGAATATCTTGACCTTCGTCATCGGGCTTTGGTGACAACCAGTGACACTGCTATTTCCCCTGGAATTCACCCCCTCCCCCTCCAAGGGAGCTGTGCTGCCCGGGGGGTGGACAGGCTAGCTGTAGGGACAGAAGAGAGAGACCACAGAAAGGTGCATGTCCCGTCCCCCAGATTATTATTCAAATCTCAAAATTAGGAATTTTAATTAATGAATCAATTGCTTATTAACATTCAAGAGTCTCCATTTATTCAAGTTTTCCACATGGTGAAGGCGATGGGCTGAGCGGCTGGCGGATCCTGCTTATGTCCTAATGCCAAACAGTAGAAGGGGACCGCCGTGGACCTCAGCACGTTAGTCCTTGAAATTCACCCTCTTCACGACTGTCGTTTACGTGTCTGGACAAAATCAGAGGGAGAGTCCCCCTCTCCTCCTTCAGCTCCTCTCAGAAATGTGAGGTGTTCTGGTCTCTAGGTAATATTGTTTCCCAAAACTTTGGCTTTTTGGGGGGAAGAAGTGGAGATTAATGAGCCACATGAAAACACCAGTTTCCATATATTAGAGACAGTGAAATACGTTAATGGCTTAAATGAAGCTCATCTATAAGGTCAAGACTATAGAAGACCATTTCAAGGGCAGAGACTTCATACTGAGTTTTTGGCTGCTGATAAGAATCCTGAACCCTCCCCGTGTTTTAGGAAAGAGGCGGAAGGCGGCGTTGCTGGTGGGAGAGGATGAGTGTGGCCTCAGAAACCTGGGGAGGTATCCCAGCCCTGCGGCTCAGCGCTGTGTGACCTTGAGCGCTGACTCAGCCTCTCTGAGGCCCCCACTTCTCGGCCTCGCTCTCTGAAGCATTGGGAGCAGAGACGCGTTCAAGGGCTTGCCAACTGTGATGCGCTCTACAAATGGCAGGAAACCCAAGGCCAAGGGGATTTGAGCAGACTGAGCCGTGGAAACCCTCTGAGGTAACCGGGAAGCACAGCTTCCAAAAACACTTTAAAAGAGGAACCCTCCAGGCCTCAGGGTGAGCCCGCCAGCCAACCCCTGCCCACGAGGCAGGTGCGAGAACCTTCCGACCTGGTGCTCCTAAGCCCCTGCCATTACTGTCCCTGGTGGGGGCCGTTCTCGCAGCCTCCCCTTCACGAGCGGCGACAACGGAGAGGCCGCGCTCGGCAGCGCCTCTCAGCAGACACGGGAGCGGGTGCGGGTCGGACGGCTGTGCCCGGGCCGCAGGGCTCCGGCCACCTCCAGCCCTGTCCCGGCCTCCCCGTGGGGTCCCAGGGTCTCCGCAGGCTCCTGTTTCCAGGCCTGATGGGGCGGCGAGGCTCGTGTGTCTTCTGCAAGGGCCCCTTGCCTCCTGCACGTAGGACGTTTGGGTTTCAGGCTTCCTGACAGCCCGTCTTCGGAGCCAGGGCCTCTGTCACGGCCGCCAGGACAGGACGGTGCGCCGGCTGGTCCCCCTGCAGCCCCGCGGGGCCTCCCTGCCTCCCTTGCAGACCGCCCACCCCTCCTCCCGCCTCTTCAGCCTCACCTCAGCTTCTCAGGGACATCCGGTCCCACCTGTCGCCAAGAGCTCTCAAACTGCCAGTGGATGTCGTCTACGGTGGGCCTGTCGCGGACCCGCCCTTTTTCCCTCGCGACAGGGACAGACTGGGAAAGGAGGTCGCTCAGCTCGCTGGTCTCTGTGGGTCAGGTGCACCGGGGTTGTTTTCCTCCCGTTGCTAGTTCCCTGATCTCTGAGTTCGTGCTTTTCAAGCTGTGTATTTATTCTCACATTTGGGTTAATCTAGCGTGTTACTGTTTCTAGTTCTGTCCTTTCTGTGTTTTTGTTTTGTTTTTGTTGTTGCTGTTGTTGTTGTTGGTTTTTGGAGAAATGGGGGTGGGGATATGGGTGGAGCAGGACCCGTTTAGGGTTTAATTAAAACCAGCTCCTCTGGGGGGGGGGTGGCTGCGGTCTGGGACCCTTACACAGGGATGTGGAAGCAAAGCAAATAGCCCATCTTTAATGCCAGGGGTAATGCAACTAATTACTAAGGTACATGACTAGGTGCCCCCACCACATTTTTTTAGAGAAGTGTGAACATATGACTGTTATATGTAACAAGTTCAAAACAGACTTCTCCCTTCAGTTCTTGCTGCTGTTTCTGGGTTGTTCTGCGTGGTTTTCACATGCATTTTGTATAGTCCAGAGGCAGAGACCCACGGTAGTAAGTGAACTTCACAGCTGCTGAGGAAAGAGGTCTCTATTAAATCAGCGTGTGTGGCTCATGACACTTCCCAGCTTTAATCAAGTAAGAAAAAGAGAAATCGGGACAGTCTTTTCACCTACAAACCAGCTCTTGACATGTTCTAGCTCTGCCCCAGCCTCCAAGGGCCGGCTGGGGAGGGCGGGTGGAGGCAGATAGATCTTCAGAAACAGGCAAACCAACCAAACCAGCTCCAGAGGGTCTGGGGAGGCAGCTTCGGACACATGGTCCTCCGGGTGGGGGGTGGTGACCAGCTGCAGAGTGGGATGTGAATGGGAAGGCCCAGTGTGGAAGGCAGGGTCTTCAGCTGCCCCCACAGCTGGGGACACACAGTTGGACCTGCCATCTTCCCACTTTCTTATCCCAATCAGCGGAGACACTGCCCAGCTGGCTATCCTGACCTTGGATTGCGAGGCCGTGCGGCCACGTGGTAACACACACAAACTCGACACCAAGACAGACCAGGGCTCAAGATGTGGTTTGGACCCTTACTGTTTCCTGGGCAAGTTCCTCACTGTGACCCTGGGCAAGCTCCTTAGCTTTTTTCAGCCTTTGTTTTCTTACATGCAACGTGACAATACTAGAACCTTCCTGGAAGGGTTGTTGGAGGATTAAAAAGTGCTTAGACCATTGTTGGCACTCAATAAATGTCAACCGTTATTAGTGTTGTTATTATATTACTATTAATAATAACAAACTAGAATTCTGGAGCTCATCCTTGATGCGTTGCTCTCTCATGCCCTATTTTTAATTAATCAGCAAGTCCTAGAATGTCTACTTTCTGCATTTTGCTCCTGGTGTTCGGTGTTGTAAGAATGATGCAGTACACAGAACAGGGGACAAGTTTTCAACTGCGGCACAACTGAACACACAGATCACGATATTTTATAATGGAATTTCACTGTTTGAATGGCTGCGAACGCCTGCAGCCATAATTCTGCAATAATTACCATATCTTTGAGAACTTTCTGCACCATCAGTGAGAAAACAGAATTTGAAATTACCAAACAAAATCATCTTGAGAACCGAGTTTCTTCTAAGCCAATTTACTCTCTTCTAAGCCTGCCTGCTGATAAGAGGTGGCACATATATTCTGGCATAACAATAATATGCTTGGCCTCCTCAAATTACTTGTTCTGCAGAAAGAAAAATCTCTCAATTCCACATATCTAAATCCTTTTATCACATCTCAGAATCCACTCTATTAAAAATGCAGTGAGACCTAGAAAAACAGTCGCCCGTAGACGAGCATGTAACTGACTCACCAGGCTGCGCTCAGGCCTCTCTTCAGAAGGAAGGCACAAAAGGAAGCCGCTGCTCACACAGTCAGAGCAAACACTGTCACAACCATCCCATTTGTGGGGAAGATGAGTCACCAAGGTCTCAAAAAAACAAAAACATATAAAGCCTATAAAGTCTATTTTTATCAGTCTGTGAATGGATTTTGGAAACCCCCAAATTTCTAGGACACTTCATTTCCAATAGGATCCATTGCCTTGTCATTCAGTCCTTTTCTGCTACTCAGTCAGTTACTGCTAGGTAACACTCTGTAACCACCACCGCGTCTCTGCGTGAAGGGAAACCACAGCACTCACATCTCTGACCCACCAGCTTTGCCCGATCCTCAGCGCACCTAGCTCCCTCCTGCTCCCAGCTTTCGTACATGTTGTTCTCTGCCTAGAAAATTCTCTCTCTACCCTCTCTTTGCTTGATGAACTCCTGCTTATCCTTCAGGATCCACTTTGGACTTCGTTTTCTCCAGGAAGCATTCCCCAACCCTCCCCTAAATCAGAGCTGGTTGTCCCATTTTACCAGGCACTTACATATCACACTCTGCCCATGAAACGGCAGCTCTGAAGACAGGACTGCCCCATCTTGTTCACCATTGTGCCCCCAATGTCTAGCAAACTGCCTGCTCATAATGAGTGCTTAATAAATATCTAAAGGATGAACACATAAGTAATTTGACAATAGGTAAACTGTAAGATATTTTCATAACTGCCTTATAATAAGATCCTCAAGTTTCAAATAAAATACTTAATAGCATTTAATGACGTATTTTTAATCTGAGATAATTACAAAGTCAATCAGAATATACCCGTTCTTAATTTAAGCCAGGTTTGTTCTATTCACTTAATGGAGTTGGCTAAATAGAAACTCAAATAAGTGCTTGTTAATTATACTAATTAAAAATGGTTGAATTAAAATATATGAGCTATGTAAAACCTAGTTAAAATCTGAAGTTTCTATGGGCATGTAAGGTAGCTTCTCAGAGGGATAGCTTTTTTTGCCTTAGCTATTTGTGAGGTTTCTCTGGGTGAATTTCAAGATATCTGATGCAACACCTTTTGGTATTGGGGGAAGGAGAGGGAGGAGAGCTGTGTCTCTGGAGCTTTGTTTCTTCTCAACTCTTAGCAGTGTACAACTAAGAAACTTTACAGCCAGTAAAAAAAGGAGATACTGTATCCTGCTATCTCTTAAGAATCCATTTGTGGGTCTCCCAGATGTATGAAGAAAGCCAACAGAAGATGTCTTAATATTTCATCCTTATTTTATGCTCTATGTTATTTCACAAAGAAGTTGACTTGCCCCACATGTAATTAGCAGCATTTACTACAATAATCCTAGATTTTGTATTTCAGCTTGAGTGACTTCCTTAGATAAGCTTTCCCTGAACCCCTCACCATGTCAAATCCTACATTTCCTTTCCCAGAACCATCAGACTTTTACAATTTTAAAAAAACAATTCGATTAAACGATCAAATTTCTCCAGAACTCTAGAACTCAGCTCTCTGTGAGGACAGGAGTATCTGGTTTTGGTCACCACTGAATCCCCAGGGCCCAGAACAGAGTCTTGTGTGAAATAGGTACTCAAAACAACAACAACAACAACAAACAAACCAACCAAAAAACCCCCAAACCAACCCCAAGACAAAAAACAAAAACAAACGAACCCAGAGACCTGATAAGTAAATGATCACAGATGCCACTTTTCCCTAAGGGCATTAGTTGAGTTCAACAAATTCCAACTTTCCTTTTGATGGTGATAGGGACAGAAATCACCTCACACAGGTGGGAAGTCTAACAAGACATGCTCCTTACAACAAAGTGGAACCCAATGGCTGTGTAATGAAAGTGAATTAGAAATGAACTATCCAGGGCGCCTGGGTGGCTCAGTGGGTTGAAGCCTCTGCTTTCGGCCCGGGTCATGATCTCGGGGTCCTGGGATCGAGGCCCGCGTCGGGCTCCCTGCTCAGCGGGGAGCCTGCTTCCCCCCCCCTCTCTCTGCCTGCCTCTCTGCCTCCTTGTGATCTCTCTCCCTCTGTGAAATAAATAAATAAAATCTTTAAAAAAAAAAAAAAGAAATGAACTATCCTTTATAAGAGGAATTTAAGTCTGGGATTAACCTGGCTATTCTAGAAAACTTCAAGCTCTGGCCTTCATTTCGCTAACCAGTATGGTGGTGCAATAGCACCAGGCACTTGGCAGAAGCAAAAACAAATTCTTGTATTAATCATACAAATGAATTTTCAAGTGTCGTGACCAGCACATAGTCAAAGATAATCAGGTACACAAGGAATAAACATCATGAGCACAAATCAGCAGGGTAATAGATAACAGAAACAGATACATAAGAACTTTAGATGTTAGAATTATTACAGTACAAATGCTGAGAAGTTAAGAAATATACTTCTACACTTCTTCATGATACGAATTAGAGTATTTTTTGAGCCAAAGGACAATGAAAATATTACATACCAATACCTGTGGTAAAATGGTGAAGCTACTTCAGAAAATAGTTTGGCAACTCCTCAAAAAGTTAAACATAAGAGTTACCATATGACCCAGAAATTCTACTCCTAGATATATATCCAAGAGAATGGAAAACATATGTTCACACAAATATTCATAGCAGCATTATTCATAGTAGCCAAGAAGTGCAAATAACCCAAATGTCCCTCAACTGATGAACAGATAAACAAAGTGTGGAATATCTATACAATGCAATATTATTCTGACATAAAAAGGAACGAAGAACTCATAGATGCTACAATATACATGCTACAAACTGATTGAACCCCCAAAACATTATGCTAAGTGAAAGAAACCAGGCACAAAAAGCCACATTTGATTCCATTTATATGAAATATCCAGAACAGACAAATTCATGGAAACAGAAAGTAGATTAGGGGTTGCCAGGGGCTTGAAGGAGGGGAAAATGGGGAGTGGCTGCTAATGAGTATGGGGTGTCTTTTTGTGGTGATGAAACTATTCTAGAATTAGGTAGTAGTGATGGTTGTGCAACTCTATGAATATGCTAAAGCCACGGAATTATAGACCTTAAAAGGGTAAATTTTATGGTATGCGAATTATATCTCAATTTTTAATTTTTGTGGGTTGCAGTAAAGGCCAATTTATAGCCTTAAATGCATATATTCTCAGTGATTTGCTGGTAAGAATTCTCTCTAGTTTACTTACTATTCTTACTACTAAGAATTCTATACTAGTTTGCTTAATATTCTTACTAGTAAAGTTATGCTTCAAAATACCTGCAAGAAACATGGACCTATGAAAACTTTTTAAAAAGAATCTTTTAAAAGATTTTAAAAGAACCAAGTAGAGTTCTAGAAATGAAAAAGAATAACTGAATTAAAAACTTAATGGGAAGATTTAACAAAGATTAGACACAACTGAAGAGAGAACTGACTAACTGGAAGTCAGGCTGGAAAATAATCACCCTGATTCATGTAGTCAGTATGCTGCAGTATTCTGTGGTGAAGTGTCAGGGTATCTGAATCTTCCCTTCAAATGGTTCAGCAACACGTGTTGTGTGTCTATCTATTTACCTGTCTATATAAAAAAGATATAAACATGTTTAGCAAGAGAGGGAGATAAAGCAAACACGATAACATGTTAACTATTAGTGAATCTTGATGGATATTTAGATTTCTATCAACCATTTTGTTCCAAAATTTAAAAATTGGCAAAAAGGTGCCATTTACAATAACACAAAAATATCAAGCATGAAAGGATTAAGTCTTAAAAAGAAATAGAAACCCTCTGTGGGGGAGATTATGAGTTTACTGAAGAAAACTAAGAGAAGATATAAATGAACATAGAGATATACCATGCCCATGGATTGGAAGACTAAACATAAAATTTATGAGAGGACCCATAGAAACATACAGATATACCATGCTCCTAGATTAGAAAATTAAATTTGTAAAAAAAATTCCCTAAATTGAAGAATAAATTAAAGTAACTTTGATCAAAATCAAATAGGGCTTTGAATCACTATATTGTACACCTAAAACTAATATTACACTGAATGTTAAGTAACTGGAATTTAAATTAAAACTTTTAAAAAAATCTAATAGGATTTGGAAAGAACTTGGAAAGGTGCCTATGGAAGAGGAAAGGGCCAAGAAGAGAAAAACACCCTGGGCTTCTAAACACTACATACTATTGTTTTGTTCAGAGGTAGGTCCTTCTCAGCCTCATTCATTGATTCCTCGACTTCTTGATCTTCTTCTGTTAGAATGCCCAGGGCTCAGGCCTTCAAATTCTCTCCACTATCACACTCACTCCTTTGGCAATTTTATCCAGTCTCCAGTCTCATAGCTTTAAACAACCACAAATTACTAACCCCCGCCTCCATTCCAATCTAGATCTCTCTCTCTCTCTCTCTCTCTCTCTCTCAGACTCAACTCTCACATCTAATTGTTTTCTTGATATCTCCACTTGGGTTATCTAATCTGAGATTTAACCTATCTAAAACAGAATGCCTCACCATTTTCCCTATTGGCAAACTTCCTCATTCCAGTTGATGGCAAATTCATCTTGAATTTCAATTGTTCAATCCAATACCTTAGGTTCCGCTGTCACTCTTCTCTCATATATTTTATCCATCACATCAGCAAATCCCTAAACAAATCACTTCTCATGTACCTTCACCAGGCCTACCCTGGTTTGATCCACCACCAGCTCTTACCTGGATAATTGCCAATAGCCTTCTCATTGGCTCACCTGCCTCTCCCCATGGCCTCCATCTCTCCACCAAAGCCAACATTGTAATGTAGAGCCCTAAGATCACTTTTTACCCTAAGACCTTGTCACAATTTTTATTTCATAAAGGCCAAAATCTCTAACAATGCTCTTTGAGAGCCTATATCAGCTGGCACTACTCCTTGCTCTTTCCTCCATGACCTCAAATCTCCTACTATTCTCCCCTTTCCTCACTTCACACCAACCACAGTGACTTCCTTGCCCCTCTGCAAATAGGCCAAACCTCCTCCCACATCACAGTCTTCCCACTAACAGTTCCACTAGCAGTTCTCTCTACTTCTTAACCCAGTTTGGACAGTGAAAATCAGTTTTGGCTTGGGAGTGCACCCAGCATTAGGATATTTTTGAAATGTCCCATATTTCTTCAAAATAATCAGGAATTATTTTAGCTTTTAGTTGGTAATTGTCGAAACTGAGTGATGGGTACATGGAGCCCTTGCACTGTCCTTTCAAATTAATATAAAACAGGAATAAAAGCACCTCCGGTGATTTTAATGTGCAGCAGGGTTGAGCAGCACTGGTCTATGACCCCCAAACTAGATAATTTTCCCATAAATATAAAAATTGAGACATTTCTACTTGAAAGGCTAACTTAATGAATTAAAAAGATACATATTAGATGAAAAATATCAAATTTATTTTCCAAATACAAGAAAAAAAGTATGCCTTTGAATTCACTTTGCAATATACATTAACAATAAACACTCCTGTTCTGTGTCTTACTTGTCTCAACTTAACCCCCAACCAACAGTGGAAGCCACAAGAAGGGAAAGATTGCTGGCCCTTGGTTTAGGGAATCTGAAGCTTGGCACAAGAACATAGGAAACATCTACCCAGGCTGTGGAGGGTTTCTTACTGCCTGCTTATCCAAACGCTCTAGAATAGCCATTTGCAGTTTGTTTTCCCACAACCTCCACTAATGTTTAATATATTTTGAGGTAAAGTCCAAAGCATGGAAGAATGAAATTCTCTTCAGTTTCAAAGGAACATTAGTTCATATCTAAATCTGATAATATTATCAAAGGTGATACCTTTTCTCTTTAAAAAATAAACCAAATGAGTTTATTGGTTTGAAAGAGATTTGTTAATAAGCCTGACAAGGAAAAATCAAGCCACCACCCTATTTTTGCCATAATAATGAGAATCTATAAGAGGCCAACTTAGTCTTTGGGAAGTGGAACCATATGAGTTCTACCAAAAATGGCTATAGAACTTATTAGATGTGACCTGACTTCCCCTCAGAAGACTGGGGAAGCTGTGAAGATTTGCTTAGTTGTGGACTATTCCTACTTATGCTTGAAAGACCTGCGGATCCCCTTACCCAAGAATTTAACACTGCCACTGGATGCAAACAGCAAGAGGTTTATTTCCACGCAGGTACCGGCGGGTGGTCGGCAGCTCCAGCTAACCGAGCACACCGACCGGAGAGAAACAGGGTCTTATATAGGAAGGCACAAACAAGTTTTGGGTGGGGCGCAACTGATTGGTTGACAATTTGAACTTTGAAAAAGGCATACTTGGAGTTTGCTGATTGGTTTTGAGTACCCGCGCGCGCGAAGTGAGAGGCGGGAAGGGGGAACAAGCTGATTGGTTCTGAGGGCCCGCTCGCGCAAGAGAGGGGAACAAGAAGGGGGAAGGTAGGAAAGCCATCATGGCGTCTCTATTATTTCTATAAGCCAAGCAGTGACAGTAAAGCAAAAGAGCAATTAATATGCGACTAATAACCCGATTAATAACCTAATTTATACCTAAAAGCCAGCGGTTTACAGAAAAGCAAAAAAAAGCGGTTAGTTATCCTATCTACCTTCTAGGGGAAGGGTCTTTCAATGCTCACCAGATGGCTACTGATTACATGAAGTTCCCGTATCACCATGCTCAGGTCTTCGTGTAGTTTGGCTATGGCATTTTTCATCTCCCCAAGGAGAACTTTAATGGAATCATTTCCCTCAGGCTCTTTCCGCAGGCCTTCAGATGCCTGCAAACTTGGACAGGACATAGAGGTAAAGTGGTCTACATCTGCAGTGGAAAACTCTGCCCAATTATTGCCAGAAGCAGGACTTGTCTGCTTCTTGGCAGACTGAGAGTTAAAGGGAAGACGTCCCAGTAGGTCGAGGTTGGCATTTTCCTCTTCATCAGAAGACACTAGGTCCCTAGGAGCTAAGGGGTGACGAGCCCTGGCTGTCTTATCTTTATCCTTAAAGGAGGCAGAAGACTGTTGATGGGACAGAGTCCAGAAGGAAGGTCCAGCCAAAATCGGGTGTAAGAGATGGACAGACTTCTCTGGAGAGGCTGAATCAGGAGGTGACATAGATAAAGTGGAAAAGGAGGATGTTCCTTCAGAGGTGGTTGAAACTGAAAGGTATAAATGGGAGAGAAAGTTAATGCAACGTAAAAATGAGAGTAATAAATAAAATAATTTTACAATGTAAAATCCTATGGGCAAGGTCTCAACATATACTACCTATAATGGTATATGTTAAATATTCACAACAAGTCTAAATAAACCCAAAGCAGGAAGTAGAGAAAATCTAAAGATATATCATACACCAATACCGCCATGGAAATGAAACTAACAGAAGTATCAATATTCGCCTTGACTCTGAACTGTGTCCGACATATTTTTACACTACACTTACCAGAGAGAGCAGAAAAGTAAAGTATTACACCCAATTCTACTGACTGGTGGCATTTGAAGTTGGCATTTAAAGTAGACAGTGTGAGAAAGCTGTAACTTAGATTCCTTCATCTTTTTTTTTCTTCTACAGAGAATATTATGGCAAAATGAACAACCAACTACAAGAACCCAAAAGCTGTAAAACTAAACTCTTTCTCTAACTGCTCAAATACAGTTGAGACTGAACTCCAAACCACCTGAGACGTGGAACATTTGAGTACATGTATATCATTTTTTTCCACCAAAAAACAATAACTAAAATAAAAACATTCTAAACCTGTTTTCCACAAAATTAAAAATTTGATAACATTTTAACTCCATTTCAGGCAAAATCATACTCTCTTCTTTTGCCCTTCAGTCTAAATCATTATTTCCCAACTCATGCTCTGGGGAGCACTGCATTCCTTAAGATGTAAAAAGATGTTTTGTGAAAACAGGATTGTAAAGTCAGCTAAGACAGGGCAACTGCATACTGTGCCTCTCCTTAGGAGATCAACAATGAACATTAGCACACTGAAAGTTCTGAGAGATCTATAGTAATTTATCAAGTGGTTTCCAAACTTTCTTTGACACAAAACTGTTTCTTGTCTTAGAATAGCTATTTACACTCATGGGTGTATTAGGTGGTACGAGTTGGCAAAATACAGTTCCAGCATCATTACAGCTAACTTAGACTTGTTACTTTAATAATAATAATAATAATAATAATAATAATAATAAAGCTGAAGTCATAGAACAGGGAAATTACTGCTGACCCCTTAACACACATGACTTACATATTATTTTATTTGCTTTACATTTGCATGTCCCTTTAAACTAAATTGAATCTCCTGTAAAAAAAAAACATGACTGGGGCAGGCGGCTTCTATTTTCTGCTTCAAAGCTCTCCGAGGCCCATCTCCAGCTTTTAGGAAAAATTCCAATCACAAGACATTCTGGGGGTGAAATGAGTATTCTCAGCCGATGCAGCAGCAGGACACGAAAAGGAAAACAGAAACTCCATCGGCACACAGT
The DNA here is from genome assembly GCA_002007465.1 of Ailurus styani. Taxonomy (NCBI): domain Eukaryota; kingdom Metazoa; phylum Chordata; class Mammalia; order Carnivora; family Ailuridae; genus Ailurus; species Ailurus styani. The sequence goes on along the minus strand of LNAC01000812.1, from coordinate 615,569 downwards.
CGAGGCAAGAGGAGCCCACAGAAGAATCTAGGTCAGCCTTATCCCGACGTCTGTCCTTGGACTGAAAAGAGGGCGTGACGGTGGTGGGCACGCTGACGTGAGCGCCTCAACGCACCCTGAGTCACGCCGCCGCTCCGAGGGTGCTCTGTTTGGGCGACAGCTGTCCCCTGACGCGTCGCTGCCCCGTCGTCCTGTGTTGGGTTGCTACATCCCATGTCTCTCTCTTTCTTGGCGTACCCCGTCTTGGGGTAGCACATTCTCCGGCAGGTCCCTGGAAAAGGATAACACAGTTGTGGTAGTCACGTGGCCGTGATGCGATCAGGATAACCTGGTTAGCTTTCGCCCGGTTTCACTCGACGCTGGCGGTCCTCCGAGGGCGGTCCCCAGCAGCCGCCCAGCGTGGATTCGGGAATTCATGAGAAATGAGCTTCTTGGGCCCCATCCCCCTAAACGAAATCCCAAACTGGGGTCGTGCCCAGGAAACCGAGGTTCGGGCAGCCTCCGGGTGTTTCTGATGCCTGCCAAAGTCTGAGAATCACGGCTCTCTCTCCTCTCTGTCCACCTTTCGTTCCCTTTGTAGCTCCAACTGCTGACTAACTGGCTTATCATTGTTTACAGTTTTGGAGCTTCGATTCACAGGCTTTTGCTCATAAAAAGCCACTTCATCTCTAATTGCCGCACACCAATTTACTTTTGTTTCCAAACACTCCACAGCTGTGGCAACACATGAAGCTGCTCTTCAGGGTGCCTCTCCTGCCCACTCCGTTACCCTGCTCTGGCTCCCGTTCACTCCAGAAGGTATGTGACTCTCTTGTTAACATTCATCCTCTCCATGCAGTGTAGCCTCCAGAGCTGCAATGCAACAGAGAAGCAGCCAGAAGTGGCTGCCATTTAAAAATCTCCCTGTGTGATAGATGCATGCCAATTAATGTTGCACTTGCTTAAAGATAACACTGATAAAACTATTCCAAATGCTGATGTGTTATCTTTTTTTCAAAAGATTTTATTTATTTGACAGAGAGAGAGACACAGTGAAAGAGGGAAACACAAGCAGGAGGAGTGGGAGAGGGAGAAGCAGGCTTCCCACCAAGCAGGGAGCCCGATGTGGGGGCTCGAGCCCAGGACCCTGGGATCATGACCTGAGCTGAAGGCAGACGCTTAATGACTGAGCCACCCAGGCACCTCACATGAAAAACATCAGACCAGTTAATTATTATATTGTAACTTTAACTTAAAAAGCATTTAGGAGAACTGCATTGCAAAAATATAATGACAAATACATTTCTAGAAATATTCCAAACTCTCTTCAGCTGTAGTTGTAAATTTTTCTGTTAGCAGCAGGTCCTTGGTCAACGAAACACTTCAAACTCCTCACTGTAAAACAGAGGAGCTTTTTATTTTTTGTCCAATTCCTCCCTCTCAGTTTTCCTGACGTAATGACTGTCGAGTTAACTGTGCACATGAAATAAGACATTCTGATTTTGCTCTGTGATGTAAAAAGTAACAGTTTACATAAATGTCCATAGCAAAATTATTCATAATAGCTTAAAAGTGGAAACAACTCAAATATCCACTAACTGATGAATGGATAAATAAAACGTGTTTATCTCTACAGCAGGATATTACTCAGCCACAAGAAAGAGTGAAGTACTGATTCGTGTGACAGCACGGACGAACTCTGAAAACACTGTGTGAAGTGAAAGAAACCAGACACAAAAGACACTTATTGTATGATTCCATACCATAAGAGGTCCAGAGTTGGCAAATAGAGAAAGTAGATTACTGGCTGGGGGGGACCGCTAAGGGGAGGGAGGAATGGGGAGTGACGGCTAATGGATGCAGGACTCCTTCGGGGTGATGAAAACGTTCCGGGATTAGTGGTGATGACTGCACATCTCTGGGAATATACTAAAACCCACTAGCTTGTACACTTTAATAGGGTACATTTTCTGGTCCATGAATTATAACTCAGTTTTTAAAAACATAATATTTGAAGATTTACTTTAATGTTGTTATTAAAAATAAGGTACATGAAAGAAACAGATTTAGGAATAACATAAGATTAGAGAGAAATGCTAATTATTGGGATGATTGGCTTATTGGATTAATGATGACTTCTCTCACTTACCTACGAACTATAAATCTGGTGTGCTGAGTTTAAAAAATCAAATCGGTGTGTCCTTCTGTCTGCAAGAAGGCAGGCCGGAGCTGTACGGCTGGAGGAGCTGCCGGGGCCCAGTCTGGGGGCAGCACAGCAGGTACTGCCCTGACTTCCCTCCTGGGTGTGGTTAGACCCCCTTCCACCCTCCACTCTGCACACTGCTTCTGACCAGCCTGACAAGGAGCTCAAGGTCAGCTGAACAAGTTTGCAGAGCTGTTTTCTACCATTTCCCCGTTTCTTTTTGGAAAACGTTCATTATTCTGGCTCTGAAGACTTTTATAGGCAAAAAGTTAAAGGGCGTGTGTGTGTGTGTGTGTGTGTGTGTGTGTGTTTGTGTGTGTGTGTGTGTGATGTGTGGTTTCCTTCCTTAGCAAAGATGAACTGAAAAACAGCTCTACTGAAACAAACACTACTGAAATCCAGAGTACAAAAATGAAATCAATGAGATATAAACAAAGGGTAGAGCCAGTAAGGACACTCACCACTATCCCAGCATGAGAACATATAGATTTTTTTTCCTCCCCCCAAATTAGAAAGTAAAGTCCAGCACAGCCTAACACGCTTCCCTGAACTGTAGCTTATGAATGTAATGATCTGACTTCCAGCATCTACGAGCTCCCTTTTTCTTTTCAGTGCACATGACAAACGATTTAATGGCCTACAGATAAATAACTTAAAATTCAAACATAGGAGGAGAAGGAATGGACTGTTCCAGGAACAGAGTTATTTAGCATCAAAAGGTCAAAGGAGGTTGCTGCAGCAAATCATTCAGGGAAAGTATCAGAATAAAGATATTAACATGTATTTGGTGGCTGCCTTGGACAGCCCCCTGACGGCTGAAATCTGCTACAGTGTGAGTGTGGAAATCTTTTTAAATTTACCCAGATCATTATGTCCAAAGGGTTTATACCACCAGGCCTGGACCCTTCATATACACAAATACTTCTTAAAACAATAAAATAGAAAAAACAGAAAATAGACTCTCTTTTCTAGCCTCGGTCATCCTGCATCCACAGAGACTGGCCATCAATCCTACCTCATCATTTCCTAAATTCCTCAACCACGAGTCACCTTCAGCCATTCCTCTGAGCACTCTCTAGAACACTCTGTCATCACGCAGAACTGCCCTACTCTGAAACCTTGCTTTCCAAGAAGACTTTTTCTTGATTACTTCCAGCCCTCTCATTCCTTTTAATGCATCTACACTTTGGCCTCATTGAGCCAGTAGATCCAATGATCCTTTTATTCTCTCTCACTCCATCAATGCCCACCTGACTCTCCTTTCTTGTCTAGTCTAGAATCCCATTATCCATCATGTGAACAACTTTCTTGCTCCACTCCCCCCATTACCCCCCTGCCATGTTTTCTGCTTTATCTGCTGCTAATTCCTAATCCAGGAGTCAGCAGACCTTTCCTGTAAAGGACCAGATTGTAAATATTTTAGACTTTATGAGACATACAGTCTCTACTGCAACTACCCAGCTCTGTTGTAGCACAGAAGCAAACAAAGATTACATGGAACCAATTACTGTGGTTGTTCCATAAAATTTCTCTTACAAAAACAGGGAGGGGCCTCATTTGGCCCCAAAACTATGGTTTGCAAGTTCCTGTCCTAATCCTATTTCAGTTCAAATAGCTACCTTTTTCATTCCTATCCCCAGGCTGCTCAGCACTATTGGAGAAAAGGATCCCGCAGATTAGGATTCCTACAAATTACTGCAGTTGGATCAGGGTCTTACGGGCTCCTTCTTCCATTCTCTGGAGTGGCTATTCTAAATCTCACCAGTCTTTTCACCGCACTTCTACTGCTCCAAACCCCTCGGTCTGGGCAGGTGACCTCAGGCAGTAATATGGGGGCCATGACATACAATGTGTGGCACATGAAAGCTCGATACGTCTTCATTATTAAAAACCACAAAACCCTTCCCTCACATCTGACACCTCCTTTCCCCTCCCCTTTCATATAGGCCCTCAGGATGAGGTGAGTGTGTTCTATTCTGGATTCCAGCCCACTTGCCTGCCCGCCCCCCCATGCCCCATCTCAGGCTAGTGCCCCCCCACCCCCTCTTGTCTCCCGTCTCCCACTGGGTGGTTTCCTTCTGGGCAACAGCCCCTGCCCCAGCTTGGCCCCTCCATGACAATCCTCCACATTCCCTGACAGAAGTTTTTCTAAAAAGCATTTGAAAAGCCAGTCACCCGGGTTAACACCTTCAGTGACTTGCATTCTCTTCAAAATAAAGTCCAATCTTCTTAACCTGGCCCACACGGCACCTGTCATCTGCCCTGGCATACTTTTCCAGTGTTTTCTTCTGTTATTTCTTCATAAACACTTTCCATCCCTGTTTTACTAGGCTCCTTTTAATTCACTTATTAAATGTTGGGTACCTATTATGTACAAGACACTGTGTTTGGCTCTGGGGATATAAGAGTAAACAGGCAGACAGGGCCCCTTCCCTCAGGTAGGGGTATTCCACTTGGGGGGTGGGGGAGACATTAAACAATTCAATACATACAAAATTATTAATTATAATACTATAACTATGTATGTATTGAATTAGATGTGAATGAATTAGAATGACCATACGTGCTAGAAGGATAATTATACGTACTAAGATGACATAGAGTGGGAGGAGGATTTGAAATAATCAAGGGGGTCAGGAAATCTTGCCGAAGTGCTCTTTGAGCGGACCCCTGAAGGGCGAGTAGGAGTGAAGTGGGGAAGGGGTGGATCGGAAGTGTTCAGGTCCGAGGGAACAACAGTACAAAGGCGGCAAAGCACTTGGTTCACTTGACGAACCGACCGCCAGGCTGCTGGGGAGGCAGAAGCCCGACGGCGCAGGGTGCGGAAGGCCATCTGATCTCGAGGAACGCAGCGGGCAGTCCGGGGGTTCAGCGGGGACTATGAGTCCTCACGCTGTCTGGCTGCTCTGTGGAGAACGAACTGGAGCTCCCTAGAATCTCTCTGGTCGATCGCAACATTATTCCTGGGCCTGGAATGCCTTTTCTGGAAACACAGGAGTTTCCTCATGCCTGAGAATAAGCAAGGAACTCCTGGGTGCTTTGGGAAATAACCGGAATGGATCTGGAGGGTCAGGAGGGGGCTGAGGGCCTCGAGCTTGAAAAGTGTAACTAAAGATACAGACACTGAGGTGATAGCAAACTTTTCTCTGGCACTTGCCTGGTACCAGACCCTACTCGGATCCGTTTCGTGTTTGTGAATTCAGGGAAGCCCTCCAGCAGCTGTGTGTGGCCTGCCAGCCTGTCCCCATTCCGTAGGTGAGGACACTGACGCATGCAGGTCCCGACCAGCGGCTGGGCTGAGACTACGAGCCCCGGCAGTGGGACCCCAGGGCCCAAGCCACTCACAGCGCCCCGATTCAGCCGCTCTCTGTGCTGAGTCGGAACAGATCCTCCATCTCCATGTTTTAAAACCCAAAATACAGTATGAAATTTTTGCCTTAAACCGTCATATGCATTTTAAAAATTAGAATAAAATTTAAGTTTATATTTACCCACATATTTATCATTTCCAGGGTTCATTCCCCCACTTTCCCCCAAACACACTGGGGTCCCTCCCTGTACGGTTTAACAGTCAGTCAAGGATCCAGGCAGAGTTTACAGACAGAATGTGGGGTGGGGTTCACCCCTTCCGAGCTTCCCTCCGTGTTGGGATTTCCTGCAGAACCGGCCAGATCCTCTGTCAGTACCGAGGCTCTTTTTTGGTACCTGTATGACTGAGGTGTGCCCTCAGGGTCTTACTGTAGGCTAGTGCCTGCTTCAGCTCTGGAACTTTCATTTCATTCTTTCTTTACAGATGATAGTATTCTGATGAAATTCTCCATCTTTCCCTCTGTGGTCTTGGTCATATTAATCCCAGGTATTCTAAAGTACCTACCTTCTAACGTCAGTATCTAGCTTATCTGTGGGTCTGTCTCTGATGTCTGTTTTTCTTCTGGATTTTAAATGCCAAAAATCTTGTGCGGAAAATGACAGGAGCTCTTATTAAGAAAGGATTTCGTAGTCTTCTAGAAGACAGATGGGATACAAAGAAACGACTGCTCTCACTGGAGCTGGGTTTCAGCATTTGTGAGGGCTGGTCTAGTTCAGGTTTGTGCTTCCCCCTGGACGGTAGTTCTGGTGCTCTGGGCGGGG